>LR132302.1:0-67883 GCA_900634815.1 Paradendryphiella salina | reverse complement strand
TTACGAGCGCACGGACAGTATCGTAAATCCATCCCACAAAGACCGGATACACCGTCGTCAATTTCCCATGAATATCGTTGCCACATGTCATCTTCAACCCGCACTCATCAACCCCCTAGTGGTGGAACAGCCGAATGTGCTGTTCAACAAAGGTGATGCCCAGCTTCTCACTCGTCTCAAACACCGCGCCGTCATTCTGGCTTCCTGTGGGCGCAGCAATGTATTTGGCCCCACTCTTATGCGCCCTGAAAACGTTGTCGATGAAGGGGAAGAAGGCATCAGAGCTGACCGCAACACTCTCCATCTTTGATAGCCATTCCTTGCGCTCCTCGGCGGAGAAAGGCTGGGGCACATGGCCCTCCTCAAAGTGCGCCTCGAAGTCGTCGCGCTCGATACCTGACTCAGGGACAAGACCTGAGCAAAGGAGATCGATGGCGTTGGACTTGGAAGGACGCTTGGTACCCTTCTTGAAGTTCAGGTTCAGCGTCCTTGAGTGAAAGCGCATCCACCAGTTGTCGGCCTTGTCACCAGCCAAGCGGGTGCAGTGGATACGTGCTGCAACTTGTTAGCTACTGCCTACCGGCTGGCCTAGATTGAACCTACATTGCTGTCCAGCTCCAAGTCCGATGATCTGACCATTAAGCGCATAGCACACGCTGTTTGACTGAGTGTACTTGAGTGCAATAGTAGCGACAGTCAGGTCGCGCTGGGCTTGTTCTGGGAGGGCTCCAGAGTTCTTGGGCACAATGACTGTGTTGAAGGTGTCGGAAGGAGCGATCTTGGCATCGTTGCGGTGCTGCTTGAGTGTGATGCCGAACACGGTCCTAGTCTCCTCGGGGCCTGGGACGTACTCGGGGTCCATCTGGAGAACCAAGTACTTTCCACCCTTCTTCTTCTTGAGTATCTCGAGGGCTTCGGCGCTGTATCCAGGGGCGATGACACCGTCGGATACTTCACGGCTGATGATCTTAGCGGTAGGGACCTGTATCCTATGAGTACTGGAGTCATAATCGTGGCGAGCATCAGTTACTCACATCAACCTCAGCTGACAGAGCAATCATGTCGCCGAAACTTGACATCCTGTCGGCACCACGGGCCCTCGCATATGCCTGTGCCAATCCAGACTTCTCGATACCTTCGATGTCATCGACCATGTAGACCTTGCGCTCTACCTCGCTCAGAGGAACTCCAATGGCTGCACCAGCAGGTGAGACGTGCTTGAAGCTGGCGGCGGCTGGGTAGTTCAGCGCCTTGGTCAGCTCCTGTACGAGTGGCCATGCATTAAGGGCGTCAAGCAAGTTGATGTATCCTGGAGAACCGCAGAGTACTTTGAATGGTATAGACTTCTCTGGCATGGAGACAGTTGCGGGCTTCTGGTGTGGGTTGGCGCCGTATCGGAGAGTCTGGAACTGGTCGCCGTCGCCAGCATATTTCTTCCTGAAGAACTCGGAGATGGCGGTGTCGTATGAGGAGGTCTGCTCGAAAGCCTTGAGCGCGTAACGCTGCCTGCTAGTCTCCGAGACCTCGCCGTCCTTGTTGAGTTCAGTGAGGAGATCGTGGTAGTCGTTGGGATCGCTGATGATGGTCACGCGGGCGTGGTTCTTCGCGGCGGCCCTGAGCAAAGTCACACCTCCGATATCGATTTCCTCGACTGCCTCTGGGATTGTGACATTGATGCGCGCGACCGTCTCAGAGAAGGGGTACAGGTTGCATACGACAAAGTCAATCTTGTCGATGCTGTTGGCGGAAAGATCGGAATCGTCAGAGTCGAGGTTGCGCGCAAGGATACCACCGTGAACAGCAGGGTGCAGCGTCTTGACGCGCCCACCGAGCATCTCAGGCGCTTTGGTAATGGCCGAGACGTCTTCGACGGGGAAGTTGGCCTGGCGGATCATTTTGGCCGTACCGCCAGACGCAAGCAGGCGGACACCGCATTCATGCAGCCCCTTTGCCAGGTCAAGAAGACCGGTCTTGTCGTAAACGGACAGGATGGCTGTCGCATACAATTAATCGCTTTCCTCCAACTTGATCATGCATTTCGCTCACCTGTCTTTTGGCCGCCCATGGTGACTGATTTTCTGAGTATCTAAGAATCAATTGATAGATAGCAGACAGTTTCAAGTCAGTCTGGGGTACAAAGTAATGGCGCACGACACTGTGGAGTTTTTTTTGGCATCGCGGGGCCCAAGACTGACCTCATTTCGCTGCCCCTCCATGGCGCCTATTCGGTTGGCCAAAGCGTCGCCGCTTCCGCCCCCATACCATGTCAAAACTTCGCGACCGTCTTCAACGCGTCAATATCGACGATCGTAGTCTTTCTGCACTGATGCACGTATTGGTGATTCTTAGCATCTGGGTCCTGGACTTCACTGTACCGTTAGCCTGCTTCTACGCAGTGTCAAGCCGCCTAGCCAATCGCCATCATGGCCATGGCATTTGCTCGCGCCTCGGCTCTCCGTCTCCAGCTGTTGACAAGATCATCTTCCGTGTCGCGTAGATTCACCACCTTGTATCTGTCGCAAAGACACATGTTTTGTTTTTTCTCTATAGGCTGTGTGCGAGGCAACACTGGAACGAGTCACTTCCCATCTCAACTGATCCCAGCCGACTCCAGCGGGAGCGCGCTTGAACTTGGACGATAGCATGGCAGCACATGACGGCGCCGAGGAGCTGATCAGTCATCTCCAATCTGTACTCCTTGAGCTCAACGCGAACCCCTATCCAGACGTCGCGTGTCCACCAAACCTTCCGAAACGCGCTTCCGTAGCCTTGATCCTGCGCATACAGCCCAAGTATTCGCATTGGCCCGACAGCTCTGACAGCCCGCTACCGGCGCGACGCCGACGCTCATCCGCAGTAAAGCCCAAAGACGAGTTCGACTTTGAATCATCATTGAGCG
Organism: Paradendryphiella salina; assembly: GCA_900634815.1. Taxonomy (NCBI): domain Eukaryota; kingdom Fungi; phylum Ascomycota; class Dothideomycetes; order Pleosporales; family Pleosporaceae; genus Paradendryphiella; species Paradendryphiella salina. The sequence continues at coordinate 64,984 of LR132302.1, read as the reverse complement.
CTTTCTTTGAGCAAGAATGGGTGAAATACGGTGATCCAGAACTGCTCTTCATAAAACGGGCAACGAGGGTTGGGGATAAATGGAATGGACATGTCGCGTTGCCTGGGGGAAAGCGTGACCCCGAGGACAGCGATGACCAGGTGACAGCCGCGCGAGAAGCACTGGAAGAAGTCGGCATCGACCTGGGCCCCGAGAATGCGATTGCTGTGGGTAACTTGCCCCAGCGCATTGTTACGACGAGTTGGGGAAAAGTCCCGTATGTCCATCTCTCAAAACTCCAACGAAGAGCTTCTTTGCCGTCTGCGCATAGGGCCTCACCTATGAAATGTACTGAAGCTAACAATCACCCCCTAGCCTCATGGTACTATGTCCCTACATCTACCTGCTCACCTCCCCATTCTACCCGGCGCAACGTCTGCAACCCACCGAAGTAGCCTCCTCACACTGGGTCCCCATTCGCGCGCTTCTCTCGCCCACTCTACGTACCCATGAATATGCCGATGTCTCAGCACGCCTCGCAAAGTCAGAACTGGGCATCAAACGCTGGTTCCTACAGGCGATGCTGAGCAAAATGATGTTTGCAGCCATCCACCTAGTTCCAGCAAACTCAACCCATTGCGCGACGATCCCAGACTTTATACCCATCGCCGACGCACCGCAAGGTGTATGGAGTAATCTTAGAGATTCCCTCGGAGGTCCCGATTCGAGATCCCGGGACCGTAAACCCCCGCTGTTACTATGGGGCTTGACGCTCGGTGTTGTCAGCGACTTCCTCGAACACATGCCACCCCACAATGCACTGGAGCTGTGGACGTATCCGACGTTTACAAATTGGGATGTGCGGTTCATGATGTGGGCTATGTCCTACCGGTTCAGAAAGCAAAAGTCGTTGGAAATGAGTACAACTGCGTCAAGTGTAGCAACCACCACCAGTAAAGACACGACCGAGCTGCCCTCGCAAGACTTTCCGGGAATAGGCAGTGAAGCGCTTGGCTCTTTAGAAGAAGAAAAGCCGGGGGAGGTCGGCATAGCTGGACTGGGTGTTGGAAGGGGGTGGGGCCAGAGTGGAAGGGCTAAGATGATGGCTAGAGGCGCTGCTGTCAATTCGATGCTAGAGGGATATTACCCGCTCGTTAGACGGGCTGTGGCTACTGCCCTTGTCGGAAGGATAAGCGTTGCAGCATTGGTCGCTTACTTGGCTTGGAAGAATCTCAAGGCCAGATAGCGTTTCAGCGAAGAGGATGGAAACGTAGGATTTCCGTCTAGATCAATCCATGTAGTCTTGACATTACCTAGACACCCGAGCTGAATAAATGGTTGCTGCAATTTCAGCCTGGAACGGAGAGCTGAGTGTGATTCGTGTTGTACAACAAAAGGCGCGACTCCAAGGTTCAAGCATTAGTCGTGCCTTCCACGTTAAAATCTGGGTCAGCGCATCGAAACAACACGTGAAAGCCATGTGGTACTGCGCGAATAGATTGCAGTCTTTATCACATGTACCATGCATGACAAAACATGGTCTTGACCAGCCCCAGCTGCCTACTAAAAAGCGTCTGGCGCTTTTCCTATAGCTCCCCGTCTTGGCTCGATCGTGAAGGCCCGGTACTTCCGTTGAACGGGTGGTAGGGGCCATCCTTTGCTTGTGATCCACTTCCCCGTGCAGTGGTGGTGGGTGGGGTTTGCACGTGAAAGTCTGGAGTGCTGCTTCATGTGTGACCGAACGTGATAAACGCCACTTAGGCTTCCAGTGTGGAATCCAAAAGAACCCAGCTTCTTGGTCTTGTCCCGAGAGTATGCAGGATGATGCGGCACTGTGGTCACAGGTACCAGTCCAACGAAGCTTGTGGAATAGATGAGCGTCAACAAGCTGCGTGTAATGCGGGGGTGGGCTTTGAATATTGTGATAGTGAATTCGAAACTGAAGGCATGCAAATCGTCCTAGTATCACTTCGAGTGATTACGCGGATCCTGTTTAGATGCATTGTGCAGGCTCACGTCACGCTTGACAACAGAGATGAAATGGACCTCGTCACTGCCGATTACGCCAAGCGGTGGGCTGGACCAGCTTCGCGATGACGGAAATAGCTCCTTGAGGCTACACCGTGCCAGATATACCAGCTTATCTTTTAGCATACCTGAAAGTTAAAAGATGGAAAGCTTCTCTTCCCATGTCTTGCGCTTACCATGGCTCCGACAGCGACCCGTGGTGGCATGAGAGGCACGAGATGTGGCCCAAAGTACGGCTCCACGTGTGGGGACAGATTCAACAGATCATGGATGAACCTCGGTAGTGTCGCGGGCGAATCAATCTAGTTGGATGGTTCCTGGCGGTACTAAGCTAGTCCCTGCAGGAGCCCTGGTGGGAGTATTCCGACTTTTTGCGATGAGCGCCCACATTGGTTTTTTCGGGCCATTGCGGGTCCCAGACGGCTGCGCTGTTCATCTACCCTGGACAGTGTGTGATGGCAATCCAGTAGGGTGCAATGGCAGTATTTGCGCACAGTCGTGGTGGCAAATGGCCCCTCGACCGGCTTCTCCTCACCTGGTACCTGCGGCTCGACTTTAGGCTCGACCGTGGGCCGTGAGCGCTACACAGTGCAGGCGATGACGGGCGCAAACTGGCGGTCTGCTCGCCGTACTTTGGCCTAGCAGTGCGCCAAGAGAGCGAATAGAAGGCCTCCGCTGAAAATTCGGGGCCTTGGACTGGGACGTTGCGGGATGGAGCTAGAGAATGCGGGCTGCGGTCGCGCGTCTCGGTGGATATGCCACAGCGTCTCACACCCCAAGGACTGTGCTCGACGTGTCCAATGCGGTGGCAAGTGATTGCGGCTACGAGAGTAATTTTTTCGAGTGGAGCGCGATGTACAGAGGTAGAGTCAAAGGGTGCTAGTCTATGGAGCTGGAGTTGTCTGATTATCGAAGCGAAACGGCTTCTCGAACGCCCCTAGCCCATGGCCTTGACCCTGCCCACCCTGGTGCATAGCCAGAAATTCATTGACACCGCCTTTGGGAGTGCCGGTTTAAATTCTGCAGCATCCCGCCCACAGCTCCCTTCGCGCCCCTCAATCGGTCTCTTTCTGCTGATTCCTGAGCCATCGACTCACCTGTACTTCTCGGTGCTGTTGCCCAACAACCCACGGCCTGCATCTCAACAGTTCGTAGCTCCTACTGCTGCAACTACGGAGGCGGCTGGCTCCCCACTACACCACCTTCTCTCCTCTTATCCACCCTAATCGCCAACACCATACACCTCTACCCTCACAGTCATGGCAACAACCACTGCCCGTCATCAGCAGTCTGCGCTGAAGAGGAACATCACGGCTGACTCGACTGCCAACTCTGTCTCAGCCTCGCCCTTTGACAGTCCAGTCGGCTCGGCCTCCAATACCTCGCTGTCCTCGCTGGACGAGCAGCCCCAGAATACCAAGAAGCCCCATGGCAAGCTTCTCGACACCTACGGCAACGAGTTCGAGATCCCCGACTACACCATCAAGCAGCTCCGCGATGCTATTCCAAAGCACTGCTTTGAGCGTTCGGCCGCTCGCGGTCTGGCCTACGTCGCTCGCGACCTGGCCTCGCTCGCTACCACCTTCTACCTCTTCCACAACTACGTAACCCCCGAGACAGTCCCCTCAATGGCCCTGCGAGCAGCGCTCTGGGCTGGATACACTGTCCTCCAGGGTTTCTTCGGTACTGGACTTTGGGTTCTTGCCCACGAGTGCGGTCACCAGGCCTTCTCGCCCTCTAAGACCCTTAACGACACCGTCGGCTGGTTCTGCCACTCTCTCTTCCTTGTTCCATACTTCTCGTGGAAGATCTCCCACGGCAAGCACCACAAGGCCACTGGCCACATGGAGCGTGACATGGTTTTCGTCCCCAAGACTCGCGAGGTTTACGCTACCCGCGTCGGCAAGCTGGTCCATGAGATCAGCGAGCTCACCGAGGAGACTCCCGTCTACACTCTTCTCCACTCTATCGGCCAGCAGCTCGCTGGATGGCCCCTGTACCTTATCACCAACGTCACCGGCCACAACCACCACGAGCGCCAAATCGAAGGCAAGGGAAAGGGCAAGAAGAACGGCTGGTTCGGCGGTGTCAACCACTTCAACCCTTCCAGTCCATTGTACGAGAAACGCGACGAGCACTTGATCCTGCTCAGCGACCTCGGTATCGCTTTGGTCATTGCGGCGCTCACCTGGGTCGGCAAGAGCTACGGCTTCAATAACCTCTTTGTCTGGTACATCATTCCCTATCTCTGGGTCAACCACTGGCTTGTCATGATCACCTTCCTGCAACACACCGACCCCACCCTGCCCCACTACGACGCCGAGACCTGGACTTACACCCGCGGTGCCGCCGCTACCATCGACCGTGAGTTCGGTTTCATCGGACGCCACCTCCTTCACGGCATTGTCGAGACGCACGTCCTCCACCACTACATCTCTACCATTCCTTTCTACCATGCCGACGAGGCCACTGAGGCCATTAAGCCCATCATGGGCAGGCACTACCGCTCCGACACCGAGGGTGGCCCTATCGGTTTCCTCAAGGCTTTGTGGAAGAGCGCCCGCTGGTGCCAGTGGGTTGAGCCGAGCATCGGTGCTGAGGGCGAGGGTAAGGGTGTTCTCTTCTTCCGCAACCACAACGGCCTCGGTACGCCACCCCAGAAGATGGATGCTTCTGCATCCACCAAGGGTGTCAAGATGGAGACTGGCCCTGAGAGCGACAATGAGTAGGCAGTAATTATGATGTTATGTTTTTGCGTGGATTATGCCGTCTACACAACGGCGTTTTGGAATAGCCCTCACGAGGCTGCGCACCTTTTGCTTCTCCATGTCTAGTATTAGGCTTTAGACGGACTACACAGCGTAGAATTCGATGTATTGTTCTGTGCAAAAAGAGTGAAAGTCTGTAGACGCATCATAGTGGATTCTTGAAATATCAAACATGTTCAAAAACTTCAGTGAACGGAATGCGCAAATATGCTTTGGTGATGTTCCAGATGAACTGAGGGCTGGGGCTCCCCCGCAGATGGTGTCCGCGGCGGTCCGGTGTGAACATGTCTGGCAGAGCCGCATGTCCGCTCGGCTCAGTCGGTTATCCTATCGGCAACAGCTTCATAGGGAGCTACGTCAATCTTTGAGATGAGACGACTGCATGGCATGTTTGTCATCAATGGTGAAGACCATGTCGTGATGCTCCGCAATGTCCTATTGCTGATACACCGCCATGTACAGAGGCACGAAAATTGTACCATCAGAGGCTGAAGCTTCTCGCAGTCAAGAATTGTGGCAGATCGAGGTACCTCAACAGTAACGACTTGTGCGGCAACATCACGTTGTGGCATACAGTCTCACGGAGTTCTGGAGCTATACGGAGCCTCATTCAGATGCAAATGAGGTGAAAAGTCAAATATGTAGCGACGTTGGTAAGGAACAAGATATCATCAGAAATCCTCATCTGCTCCAGCTACCTCGCACGGTGAGTCGTGCTATAGGACACGTAATAGAGGATAGCTAGGTGGAGGTGCCAAACTTTCCTACAATAAATTGTGCCCATAATGAGTTGAAGAAGAAAAGGAAAGGAGGGCGGGCGGCGAGAATTTTGTGGCAGACGCGGACGGCGCTTTGGCCAATCACGGGCGGATTATTCAAACGCCAAGGAAAACGCTCCCATCGTGAACGTCAGTTGGAGCTCCGCAGTAACAAGTCCATCGCCATCGCTCAGAGCCTCACAATGCTGCGGCAACACATGATCCGGTCGCTGAAGAGGCCTGCCCAACGCGCAGCCCTCAATGGCTGCCGGGCCTTTACTGCCTCGGCCCGCCGGCCAGCAGAAGTCGAGCTCACTATCGGTTTGTGCCACTTCCCATTGAGGGCGGCGACGTGTACTAACGAGCCTGACAGATGGAAAGAAGGTATCAATCGAAGGTACGAAGACGAACCAGGCCCTCCCGTGATTGCAGACACCCTTCTAACGCGCTCGAACAGCCGGTTCGGCTCTTATCCAAGCCTGCGACAAGGCCGGGACTACCATCCCAAGATACTGTTATCACGAGAAGTTGATGATTGCGGGCAGTTGCCGTATGTGCTTGGTCGAGGTGGAACGGGCTCCCAAGCCCGTGGCTTCGTGCGCATGGCCTGTACAGCCCGGCATGGTTGTCAAGACCGACTCGCCTCTTGTCCATAAGGCGCGAGAGGGTATCATGGAGTTCCTTCTTGCCAACCACCCTCTGGACTGCCCCATTTGCGACCAGGGAGGCGAGTGCGATCTTCAGGATCAGTCGATGAGATACGGTGCCGACCGTGGCCGCTTCCACGAGCTCGAAGGCAAGCGTGCTGTTGAGGACAAGAACGTTGGTCCTCTCGTAAAGGTCAGGCATGTCAAATCCCCGGCCCCAAAATCGTGCTGACACCCGGCAGACTTCGATGAACAGGTGCATTCACTGCACACGTTGCGTCCGTTTCTCCAACGATATCGCTGGCGCCCCCGAGTTTGGTTCGTTCGGCCGTGGCAACGACCTGGAAATCGGCACCTACCTCGAAACCGCTCTCGACACCGAACTGTCCGGAAACGTCATCGATCTCTGCCCGGTCGGTGCACTCACCTCCAAGCCCTACGCATTCAAGGCCCGTCCATGGGAACTGTACAAGACCGAGACCATCGACGTTCTCGATGGCTTAGGCTCAAACATCCGTGTTGATGCTCGTGGTATCCAGGTCATGAGGGTCATTCCTCGGCTGAACGACGACGTCAACGAAGAATGGATCAATGACAAGACCCGCTTCGCCTGCGACGCCCTCAGCACCCAGCGTCTGGTAAACCCGCTCGTCCGTGTCGATGACCAATTCCAGCCCGCATCCTGGGAGCAAGCCTTGATCGAAATTGGTAACGCATACAAGAAGGTCGCCCCCAAGGGCAACGAATTCAAGGTTGTGGCTGGCCATCTTGTCGAGACCGAAGCCCTGGTTGCTATGAAGGATCTCGCCAACAAGCTCGGTTCAGACAACCTGGCTCTTGACCAACCCGGTGGCAGCGACCCCATTGCTCACGGAATCGATGTCCGGGCAAACTACTCCTTCAACTCCAAGGTTTACGGTGTAGAGGAGGCTGATGCTATTCTTCTCATCGGTTCCAATCCTCGATGGGAGGCTGCCGTCCTGAACGCCCGTATCCGCAAGCAGTGGCTGCGATCCGACTTGGAGATTGGCTATGTTGGCGAGGACTTTGAGAGTACCTTTGAATATGAGAAGCTCGGAGACAACGCCAACGACGTCAAGAGCGCTCTTTCTGGAGAATTTGGTAAGAAGCTGGCTTCCGCTAAGAGGCCCATGATTATTGTCGGAAGCGGTGTCACCGAGCATGCTGACGCCAAGTCCATCTACGAGCAAGTTGGCGCTTTCGTTGAGAAGAACAAGGCCACATTCCAGAACGAGGAGTGGAACGGCTTCAACATTCTTCAACGAACTGCATCCCGCACTGGTGCTTACGAGGTTGGCTTCACTGTTCCCTCTGCTGAGGTTGCACAAACGAAGCCCAAGTTCGTATGGCTACTTGGAGCTGACGAGGTCAATGAGGCCGACATTCCTAAGGATGCTTTCGTTGTCTACCAGGGCCACCACGGTGACCGCGGCGCTCAGTTCGCCGATGTCGTCCTGCCTGGTGCCGCATACACTGAGAAGTCTGTCACATACGTCAACACTGAGGGCCGTGTACAAATGACCCGTGCCGCAGTTGGCCTTCCAGGCGCTGCAAGGGAGGACTGGAAGATTGTCCGCGCCGCATCGGAATACTTTGGCGCTGAGCTGCCATACGACGATGTTGAGGCGCTGCGAGACCGTATGGAGGAAATCTCCCCTGCACTTAGGAGGTACGACCTTGTGGAGTCTGCATCGCTCCCCAGCTTGAGCCAGGTTCAACTGGTTGAGCAGAACAAGGGTTCGCAGACAACCGGACAGGCGCTCAAGAACCCAATCGAGAACTTTTTCTTCACAGATGCCATCTCAAGAAAGTAAGTCATCCGACCATTTGGAGTTTTAGAATTTCGGTGCTAATATACACGCAGCTCACCGACAATGGCCCGTTGCTCAGCCGCCAAGGCCCAGAAGAACCCCAAGACAAACTTCATGGCACCTGGTGAACCATACCCACAGGTCGGATATGGTCCTCAGGTATCAGCAGCAGCGAATGTCTAGACGAGTGGAATTTGGATCTCTGGGAAACGTAGAATAAGGACTCGTTTGTACATAGCATTTTGAAGGTTCTAGCACGTGATTTCCAAGACGTTAGAGTAGATGCACAATACCAGCGCTACCGGCGTCACATTGTTCAATAATGGTGTGCCGACCCCATTCAAGTGAAGGTTGAGGTATTTAGCTGCAGAATACCAAGCCTTATAGGAGGCTTAGGCATGCCGTTTGCCAAGGCGCTACGCGTGGGTGACCCACGCGCACCTGTCTCTTGACCTCTTCAAGATGTCCACGTTCCCCACAATCTTCCACTTATATATTCATTATCGAAGACTGCTTCATCCCGAGCTTGGATTCCTCTTATTAAATTTCCCATCTACAATCATCGTTGCTGTTGCGTTGACTTAAACGGCCACAACATGGCATTTCGACGCTAAAATCGACCTTACGGATAGCCAATATACCGTTTGAGCTCCTACATGCCCTGCATCGTGTAAGAAAAAGAGAAGAATATCATCGTCTGTCGTCGCATTGAACGGCTGGGTTGAGAGCAGCAGAAAACAGAGTGGCTAAGCTTCATCGTCAAGCTTTGCCGAGAAATTAGCAGTGCAAGAGCCGACATAGCCGTTTAGTTGAGGGTCTGAGCGTCCTCTGATTACAGGGTTCAGCAGCATGCCTACCTTAGCGATCAACAACTTCAACATTGTCTGTGCGACTTTGGGAGGGTTTATCACGCTTTTCGGATTGGTCAGTTATTTGATGAAAGAGAAGTTTTATTTGAGTGAAGCATGTAAGTTGGGGGAAAAAAATTCAAGTTCTGGGGTGGTGGGAAAGTAGTGGGATGGATTGCGTCAGCGACCTACGGATTGCAGACTGACCTTCTTTTCTAGTAATATCACTTGTCGCTGGACTCATCTTCTCGCCACACGCCACGAATTGGATCAGACCGGAGGAGTATGCGCTCAACGATGTTCACACGCTGGATACGATTACACTCTACTTTACCCGCCTCGTCCTCGGTGTGCAGCTGGTACTTGCGGGCGTGCAATTGCCGTCAAAGTACCTAAAGAAAGAATGGAAGAGTTTGGCTTTGTTGCTCGGCCCAGGTATGACGGTCATGTGGCTTGTGACCAGTTTACTCGTCTTTGCCATGGTCCCGCATATCAGTTTCTTGCATGCGCTCGCTGTAGGCGCTTGCGTTACGCCCACCGACCCGGTGCTCTCAAATTCGATCGTCAAGGGCAAATTTGCAGACAAGAATATCCCGAAGGAGTTGCAGAAGATTATTGTGGCGGAATCGGGTGCGAATGATGGCTTGGGCTATCCTTTTCTCTTTCTTCCGCTCTATCTTATCCAGCATATTGGGCACAATGGTCAGGGCTCGGACAACAGCACAAGAGTCGCTATGGGGTTGTGGTTCGGCGAAACCTGGGGCTATACTATCATTCTGAGTGTTGTGTACGGGGCTGCAGTAGGTTGGATCGCGAAGGAGCTGCTTCATTGGGCCGAGGAGAGGAAGTATGTTGACCGCGAGAGTTTTTTGGTCTTCGCAATTACCCTGGCTGTAAGTTTGCAGAGATTCCATTTTTTCAAACGTGTGGCACGTTACTGACATGTTTTGTAGCTCTTCATTGTCGGTACAGTGGGTATGATCGGTAGTGACGATGTCCTTGCATGCTTTATCGCGGGCAATACATTTACCTGGGACGACTGGTTCCGCCTTGAGACTATGGACGACTCTTTCCAACCCACCATCGACATGTTGCTCAACGTCTCCATCTTCATCTGGTTCGGCGCCGTCTGCCCCTGGCGCCTATTTGCTCATTCGCCCGTCATCCCCATCTACCGTCTCGTCTTCCTGGGTATTCTTGTGTTGCTGCTACGTCGTCTACCCATCATCTTCGCTATGCACAAGCAGATTCACCAGATCGAGCAAAGACGACAGGCGCTGTTTGTAGGTTTCTTTGGTCCTATCGGTGTCAGTGCTATCTTTTATCTCTATATCAGTCTCGAGTTCCTGGAAAATATCCAGGTAAATGGTGAAATTAGGGAGGATGCAGCATATCTAATGCAGGTACTGGAGGTAGTTATTTGGTTTTTGGTCATCTGCTCTGTCGTAAGTTGTTCCCCAGCATCAACCTTCTCGGGATCACTCTTTGAAATATACAAATCTTAATTAATCGGAATATAGATCGTCCACGGTCTCTCTATTCCAATGGGTAAATTAGGGTTCCACATCCCACGTACGCTCAGCACAGCCTTGTCCATTGGTCGCACACCATCTTCTGCCCCCGACGCGCCGGAACCTGCCTTCCGCTATTCCGATGATGCAACAGCCACCGATGCTGAAGCGCGTGTGCGCCGTAGTCCTGGATATGCGCGCACTGGCGGCGATTCGCTACCAACCCGTGTAGTGAGGATTGGCAGGGGCTTGATCAGCAGCAGAACGAGCTCGGCGAGCACATCCAGGGCGCCCAGTGCGTCTGGAGCAATTGGTCGCTCACCAGTAGCCATGGGAGACGTGGGTAACGTAGGAAAAGGTGGAAAGGATGCCAAACAAAATGGTGGGCTTAGAGGAGGTGAGGACGATATTCCTGAAGAAGTAGTTTCCGGTAGAACGATTAGGTTCCATGATGAGTCAGCCGCGGCAAATGTTGGAAAGGTTGGCGACAAATAGTAGGGGAAGAGATCGGGATGAATTTTCCAGTGTCAGGGAGAGATTATGTTTTCGCATTTAGTTTGGATATGTTTGTATATTTGCATGACATCATGTATCGGCGTTAGAGCAGTGGAGATCTGGAAACGTACTTTAGGACCTTTACAAGAGCATACACATATATAGATGATGAGCATCGCTAAAATAAAACAATTCGTTACTTTCTAACTCTCTCTCTTATTTGTTCCTTTTAAATCGCCCCAACATTCCCCTTGTCATTCCCCTCCTCGCCAACTCCTGCACACCCACCACCCCCCCTTTCCCAAAGCACATTCTCGCCCCAACAACCCACGCCCACAAGCTCCACCACCAGCACGCTATCTACTACATCCGTCGTCGTCGCAACCAGCTGCAGACTATTCAGATGCGCAAGCGGCAACGCGACAATAGCAACAACGGAGACGCAGGCGCGGTGTAGCAGTCTTGGCGGTTTGCACAGCTGTTCATGTGGGATCTTGCGGTGCTTTCATCCGAGAAGACAGAGGAGGAACGGCAAAGATCTTGTGTTGACAGTAGTAGTAGTAGTAGTAATAGTAGTAGTAGCATCTTCTTTTGTCCGCAGATGCGCAGAGTACTCGTATTATGAAAAATTGGCCGAGGGCTGCACCGCGTGCTGGCTTGTCAAGTGCAGTTGGGTGGACAGGGCGTCCAGGTCGCAGATTACGCGTTCGAATTCCTGCGCCAGGGCCCCGTGTTGGTCGTGCAGTTACTCGTGGGCGTGCGTTGTCTCGGAGGACTTGCAACCTGGATTTTACTTTGTAAACGTACTCGCTTTTATCACCTGATTTCGCAAATAAATCGTACAAGACGTGCCGATTCAGGCGATCCAGGGATGAAACAAATCAAAGTCTTGCTCTTCATTCGCTGGGCTCAGCTCAGCTTTGGTCTTGTGCTGTTCGCTTCATCTGGCGAACTCGCAATATGCACTTTCCTGCCATCTGGTCTCAGAAACTGCTTCAATCGCTCCCCCATATAGTTGTCAAGATACGCATGGTGATGGGGCTGCTGGTGTTCTTGTGCTGCTGCTGTAAACGCGCTGGCTGGTGTGTCGCTTCCAGCTACCAGTGTATGCGGAGCGTCTGCCATTGATTCACCCACAACGACAACAAGAGGAAAACAGTATACTTTTGATGTCCAAGGGAGATTGTACGCTCACTATTGAATTTATGATCGGCCCAGCATGGCTCGATTAAACCCCGTGCTGCTGAGGTGCGAGAATAGTGGCTTGCCTGCATCGGTGCAAGCGCTTACTTGATTGGTCGAATAGAAAGTTAGGCGTGTGAGTAAGCAGGCAGAACGCATGGGGAAGCTGCGGGGCGTAGATTGGGTTTTATGTCTTCTGCTGATAAGGGTTGAAGTACCAGAATTGGCCTATTCATTGTTGGTGTGTAAGTGAGGTGCAAGCTTGTTGTCAGCAGAGCAAGGTATGGAATAAGGCTCTGCTAAGAATCGCCAGAGTGGAAAGTGAGAGCGCCTTCACCCAACAGTCGGCGAGACGTGGAGACAGTCATCACATGGATAAGCATGAATGGTCTTTCTTACAGGGAATTTTGTCTGTTGAGAACATGATGCAGCCTAGCTCTCCCGCGGGAGCGAGCATGGCGCTGATAGCCAAAGCCGTATGCATCGAGTCTTGACTCGCACCTATCGTTTCTTCGCCTGTCCAGCAGGGCTTTGTGTGCCCGTACTCGCGCTGCCTGTATCCGTCTTGCCAGCCATCCACGAGGCAAGGTCAAAGTTTTGGATCTGCTGCGCAGTATTGGTGCTGCCAGAGCCCATGACACCGTTCTTCTGCATTTCTTCGAATTCTTCCTTCATCTCCGGGTCCACTGTGCACACGTCAGTGATCTCTTCTCTCAAGACCTCGCTCCCCGTGCAACTTACTGTTTTCCATCAGCTTGGGCATGCCAAAAATGAGGCCCATGGAGACGACAGCCATGAGAATCATGGGGTTCTTCAGGAAAGACAATGGCGAGACTGCTGCATGTTAGCCCTATCCAGTTCCGAATTTCTTCCGCGCCATGTGCAAAACTTACAGCCCTGTCTCTCTTGATAAAAGTATTTTGGTGCTATTGGCCGCACCTCAATTACAAGCCCGTTTCCGCCCTCTCCGCGGCTCTCGCCCTTGTTATCCCATTCATTCCCCAGGAAAGTCTGCCAGGCCTTGATGACCTCCTTCTTCTCTCCGCTGCCCTCTGCAGCCTCCTCTACAGTCACATCAATCCTCAGTGGCTCGAAGGCGTAGTCGCGGCAGTGCACAGTAGCAAGATAGCTTCCTGCACTCACATTGTTGAAGTTGAATGTATTGGAGCGGGTGAGGTAGGCATCAAGGGGAGGGCCCGAGGATTGTAGCGATGCGTGCGTTGTGGAGGCGAGGGCCGAGGGGTTTAAGAGGGCCGTGGTGGGTACCTGAAGCAGAAGACGGGCGGCACTTGTGAGCGTCGCAAAGGAGGCGAGGGCGGAGATTGAGGTTTTCATGGCGCTAAGGGTTGCGGGGGGAGCTGCAAAGGCGGTGATATAGCTCTGGTGGTGTGGACGTGAAGCATACATCGCGGCTTAACGCACGGACTCTCTTAACCATGGCCGAACGAGCATCCCCCACATGCACATGGACCACCATCTCTCTCCAAATCCACAAACCTCGGCGAAACAGTGACTCTCTATTACATGGGAACCTTTATTCGGCACCCACCAGACCTAGTAACACATGCTATTTGAGCAGTCTGACACATATACTCGTACAACTCTCTACTACCACCTCCCTTCCACCTCAAGTATACGTTAACCTCCCCCTCTGCGTCACATACGGTTTCTTCGCCCCTTCTTGCTCCCCCTTTGACACATTGCCGCCATGAACACCACCATCTCTTCGAGCCTGTATCTCCTTGTTCAATCGTTCACAGATGGCTGTCCCCTCCTCCACTGTCAAGACATCCGTATGCTTTCTTCTTCCATGTATCCTCTCATACCATAGCGTCGTGGCATCGAATTTCAGGCGCTTGTTCAACGGATTCGCCGTGAGTGGGTTGCGTCTCGCAGGCGTCTTCTTAAGCGGCTCCACAATCCTATCGTTGATGAAGAATGCAGGGTTGCGAGCACCTGGACCGGTGACGCCGGCGACATAGTGTCCACCTCTAATTTCAGTGCCGGTATGATAGGTGACAGAGTGGATTTTATACTGTACGGGCGCTGCGTCCTTGTCCTCTTTGTTTGTCATGTGACTTGTGAGATCGAGCGTCTCCTCTACGGTAATGTGATTTGGAATCTTTTGCTGCACGTTATCGGGTCCGACTTGAGGCAGGCCGATGTGGACACGGAGGTACTCTGGTGTACTGTTGATGTGCCAAGTTCTCTTGGCTACAAGATTCTTGTCGCAGTCCTCGCACTTCGTTTCATAGTCTACCATGTCTTGCAGCGTTCTGGCGATGCCGCTTGATACTGTGTCTTTGCCCGTCTGGTTTGGAACGATGCGGAAGCCGAAGCTGTCTTCGAATCCTGCGTTTTCGATATTCTTGCATGAAACGCACATGCGTCGCATGCTTTTGTGGACTTTAAAGAGAGAATCTAATTGGTCTTGAAGGACTAGGCCGTCTGGGGTTCTACGTGTGCGTTAGTTCGGATTCATGTCCTGGCAAAGTCCCATTGCAATGACTACGTACCCCTTGTCAATAGTTGCCTCTATACCGTCAGTAATGCGACTAAACAGTTCATCAACATCTTGCTGTGCTGTCATGTAATTTCGTCTTGCCACGCGAGTGCGCCTGTCGATTTCTGTTTCCGTGACAGGAGGAGATTCATTACGCCAATCGTATATTTCGTCCGAGTGCCCGTCCGAGTCCTCGCAGAAGTAGCGCTGGAAAAGCTGATGAAGCAGGTAAACTGAGGGCCGATGGTATGGAAAAGACATTGGATGGTGTGGGGCGTTGCTATCAACCATTTCCTTGCCCCAATAGTCTATGGTCAGCGCTTTCAGCAGACATGGAAGGCATCCGCTGTAGTTTTGCACCTTGTGTCCTTGAAGGTCGGCTTTTCGAATTGTGCCCCCGTTGGGTCTGTTCCTGTATCTTTGCCTCTCTTGAGCAGTCATGTTCTTGTACGTTTCATCTCTGAGGATTTGCCGGGCCATGTCATCCCTCACGCCGTCCAAGCTCCGGTCTGGATTGTTGTCTCCACAAGGCCAATTTACGTTCTCTGTATTGTGACCAAGAATCCAGTTGACGAAGCGGGGGAAGTTTATCAGAGGCTGAATGGTTCCATTGCGATAGCAGTCGTTTTCAGAGTTCGGTAAGCCCCTAGGGCGCTGACTCCGGCGTGGGATGTTCCACCTCTTGCTGATGCCCGTCGCCCTTTTTCGACGTCTGGCTTGGATGATGGTCTCTCGAGTCATGTCTTTTGCTTTTGCTGATGATTTGGTATGCTTTGGCGAGAGGTGGCTTGCGTGGGTGCCGTAAAAGAAGATCGAGGAGATGATGACAATTTGCGTTACAAGCTCGAAGGGACAGAGGGTGGTATTTTAGAGACGATTTCGCCATGACATAGAAATGCAATAGTCGTCTTTGTCGCATTGTATCTTTGTTCTTGTAGAGCACCATTGTATACGTGGTCAAACAAGAAGAGTTGAAAAAGAAACCTTAACGTTGTTCGCTCTAGGCAATGGAGCGACTACCGAACAAACCCAGAAAGAACGAAGCCACGTCCAGAGCATTGAGAAAAGGGATCGACTATGTAGCTGTTTCTTTCTTGGCGTCTTAGCGAAAGGGAAAGGGGAAGGTGTAGTCAGAGCTCTTTCCAGAAGCTCAACAGTGCGACATCTCTTCTACTACCCATCACACACAACCCTCCATCCGCCAGACCAAGCAGTTTGACCACCCCAGCGCACCAGCTCACCAAGAACCTCCAGTGGTCTTGTTGGCACCTGTAGTAGCAGAAACGTTCAAAGCAACCCCCCACGTTCCTTCTTTCAGTTTCTGCTTCACAAACTTGACTTTCTTCGCCACGTCTTCCGGCATCTTGCCCTCGCTTCCTTCAATCGCCCAACTACACGCGCTAACAACAGTCTTCCACATACCTTTTTCCATTTCGCCGAGTATAGGATTGCCTTTCTCTTGCCTTACGCGCTCCAGCACTGCCATCATCAGGCCCTGGACGCGGTTTGTGACTTTTTCGAGGTCCTGGGTCGCTTGCGGGATGAGGACGTGCAACACCGCGGGGCATGATGGGCGGATTTGCGGTTTTGTGAAGGCGATGTGGACAGGTGCGGCCGTGTAGTATTCGTGTGCGGAAGTAGAGGCGGGACCGACTGCGAGACGGGCGAATGCAGGGACGCCTGCGCCATGGGAGAGCAAGGCGAAAGGGCTATCTGCAAGTTGCACGGCGTGGTGGACTGCTTCGTCCGTGCCTGCGGCTCTGCACTGTGCTTTCTCGTAACTGTATTTGTTCACGCACCGGAGCGCCCAATGCTTCGCTTTGCTGGCGTCCAAGTGGTCCTGAACCATCTTGACGGCATCATTGCCGTACCGGCCCTCACTCGCGGCTCGGAGACGAAAGGCAAAAGTGACAAGTTCGTCCTGCGCTTTGTGAAGATGAGGGCGAGAGAGCGAGCTAGGAAGGAAGGTGTTCACGTAGTAGGCGTAGAAGTACATGTACGTGCCCAGGTACTCGAAGGTGATGAGCTGAGACAAGGAGTCGAGGAAAACGACTGGAATCCTGAGTTTCTTCGCGTACTGCTCCAGGCGCTCGACATCGAGTAGCTTGTTCGCGCGTCCAGCAGTAGACGGAGCGATTCCATTGGAAAGATTGAGTGAGCCGGTGATGGTGACTGCAGATAGCGCAGAGCGCAAACTCGGCGTCGTGGTGTTGATCCAATCCAACAGGAAATGTAAGACTGCGCCATGATGCCACACAATCCTTCTCTTCTCACCATCAAAACCACCCATATTCAACACGCGCTCGATCGCTGTGTTGACTCTCTTAACAGTTTTTTCAAGCGCCTCCTTCTGCCCACTTAACACACTATTGTCCCAGCCTCTCACCACCACAATCTTGCTGAAAACCGCGACAGTGCCCTCGAGACGCTTCTTGCCATCCGTACAAGTCATATACTCAACTAACTGACATATACGGCTGAAGTTATTCCTGTTCCTACTTTCTTCGGCAATGATGAGCATACTGCCATCCTTTGCGTTAGTGCCTTTGTGCTCGCGCACACCAAGATCACACAGTTTCGCAATAACAGAAGTGAGTTGCAGCAGGCTGTCAATATCGGAATCCGATTGCCAGACGTGAAGGACATCCGGATCGCAGACTTTCTCAAGCGTGTTCTTCGACACACTGGCGAAGGAAGACTTGTACTGATCTGGCATCGACTGCACCGACTTTTTGAGTGCTTCGAGGTTGCACGCCCACGGTCCGTGGAACGAAGTCATTGTTGTGCGACGGCGCCGCTTGTGCCTCTGGCGAGGATAGGAGTGTGACCTCGAGCTATGATGGCGAGAAGACTTTTCTGGACTGTTCGGGGCCCAGGAGGCTGACGGCGTGTTAGCAACCCGTTTGGGGGGCTGCGATTGATGAAGCGATTAAGAAAGACCATTGATGGTGTATGGCCGTCACCTCCGTCCTCATATAATGGGAAGTGGACGGCGAAGTACGGTTTGCTCATGACGTAGCGTTGGTTCTCGTGCATGTGAAGGGCAGTGTTGGAAGATAGGACACGTGAGCGAAAGACGCGCGCCGCGTTTGATCATGGAAAACGAGCCAGGGATATAGTCACCGCCAATGGTAGTAATGTAGGAAAACAGGTGGCTTCGAAAGGTGGAGTGAATGATAGGGCGAGTAGTGATATGTGAGGTGAACGTGAAAGTACGATGTCATCAGTCGACGTCGAGTCTAAACCTGCCAAAGATCCAAATCCTGGTCAATACTCCTGATGAGTCCTGGAGTAACTCATTTCTAACGCCAAAAAAAGGATAGGAAGAAGCTCAATCACAAAACCTACGTGCCAACACCACCGCCATGTTCCAGGATAGTTTCCTTGTCAAGCTTCTCTACTTTCCGGCTCAGCAGTGCCCGAAGCTCTGGGCTGATTACCCTCGCTTCTTCTTGGTCGTCTTTGCCGACCTGTTTGCCCTTATCAGTACCGGAAGTTGTCGCTTGGTCTTGCGGCTTCGACGAGCTTCCTGGTGAACTGCGGCCCGGACCAGCAACCAACGCGGCAGCCAGCTTCCGTTGTCTCGCCTGTGGGACTGAGGGGAAATTGCCTTTCTTGTCGATCGTTTCAACCGTTCGCTTGAACCTTTTGAAAAGCGACTCAGCGCGGACGAGCGTTGACTCTAGATCCATAGTGCCGGAGAGCTCGTTGACTGTGATGATGTCAGTATTTTCCGAACGTGATTGGATATGACTCTTGCCCATGCTACGTACCATACTTGAGCACTTCGTCGAAATGCTTTAGATGAGCCATGATGATTTCTTTATGCTTCTCCAATATAGCCAGCGCAATGAAGATGTGGAAGTTGCTGCTCTGGTAGTCGGTCCATAGTGACTCCCACAACCGCAGTACATCAGCCCACTCGAACTCTCGTTTATACCAAACGAGCAACATGCGAAAGAAGAAGAAGAAATTGGTCGAGTCAGCGGACTGAAGGTGGAGGTAGAGCTTGGGGTCCATGAGCTGTACGAGATGGTCAAGGGTAAGAAGCTGCTTGCGCATGCCAGACTGATCTCGCAGGAAGTTGCGCTCCTAAGACATCATTAGTTGCTATATTTCCAAGTTTTCTGTGAAGAAATCCTACCATTCGGCCCATGAATCCGACAAAGCCCCAAAACGCAACTGCATCGTCCTGCATGACTGCGTAGATAGGCGCGAGCAGATCGCTCATACCCTGTACGTAGCCCAGGCCTTTGTTATATTCGTTGTAAGTGAGTAACATGTCCTTCATCTGTTCCAAATGAACATTGGTGCCGACATCTGCGAACGGGGAGTCGGGATCAGGATGTGGAATGTCTTCGCCCGCAAAAATTGGAATGTTGCGATCTGTGCGATGTACATCCTTCTCTACACAACGAACCCCATAAAATGGGACAAGTCAGTCGACTATTCAGTGAGTAAGAACAAGCACGGGTACATACCGATCCTGTTCTTTTGCTCCCTCCACCACTCTTCTTGCTCTTTGGTCTGCTGACCCTCAGCCATCTGCTCCCACCATGCCCCCTTGAGTCGGATGTACTCATCGCGGAGGCTGTTGAGATGGGCGCGACGCTCTTCGTCCGAGCTGTCCCATTCATAGACCCCCAGGAGGAAGAGCCATGCCTCTTTGCGTACACCATCATCGGGATCTAGACCGCCGTGGAAGATGCGATCCTTGACTTCATCTGGTGTCAGTTGTAGCCGCCCCTCAGGATCGAAGAAGTCCTTCCATTCTGACAACGTGACTGGTTTCCTTCGATCAGCCATGGTCATCTTATCCATGTCCAAAATCTCAAAGTCGCCGACATCGCTTTCCTCCATGGCTAGAACGTCTTTCGCTGTCCATATCCGCTGGTTTCGCTCCCGCTCGCTTTGTTCGGCGATACCCATAGCCCATCTCGCAAGATATAACCGCGCACTGTCAAATTCATCCTGCAGGGTTTGTACCTCTGGGTTCTGGATCAAGCGTTTAACTTGAGGCGGGAGCTTGGGGTTGTCTGCAACAGCCTGGGCGGTCCTCCTTGTGAATGTGGTGACCTGGCTGAGCTTTTCGAGGAAGTTCCATCTTGCCTCCTTGAGAGCCTTTGTAACTGGGTCCATGCCTCCATCTCTCTTACCACCCTGGGAAGAGGACGCATTTGCCTGTCCCTCGGTGCTCTTTCGCGGCGCAACGTCTTTGCCGAACGACTTTTTGTCGTCTTCGGAGGGGTCAATGAGGTATATGCTCGGGTCGGCGCCAGATCGCTCGACTGTAACATATCTTTTCAGCCATCGCAGAACTTCGTCGCCACCCCAGAACATGCCGCCTCCGTCACCGAACGGGTCGAAGCTCTCCTTTGCTAACTTCTTCCTTTGCATGATGGTGGACTGACACTCGTTGTCATGGAAGAACAGCGCGGGGAAACTGTCCCCAGCCCGTGTGTTGACAACTACACTCCCAAACCACCACCCAATGCTCGGTGGCCGTACAAGGACCGAGTATATCTCGCGGACGGGTAACGCGAAAGCATATCCGGGAGTTCCAGCGTGTGTAGATGGTGTAGGAGGTGGCGGCACAAGGTATGACTGTTTGGGCGGCGAGGAGGAATCCGATAGGTCGACCTTTACATATATATCATATGCATCGCCGAGGTTTGATTCTGGTAACCAGCAAAGAAGCAAGGATGAAGCGTTGATGCTTCTGGCGGAGGAGGAGGAGGCGGGGCGCGCATCGCTGGCGGATCGATCAGGCTTTTGTTGTATCAGAGCGACGAAGCCGGGGATGTTATCTTTGGACGAGGGTGAGGGATGAACGTATACCTGCGCGCGTTAGATGGCCTACGAGAGGTTGAATCTTGTCTGTGGTGTACGGACTTTGCTCTTGCTATATAATAGTTTCACTCCCTTGCCACTGCTAGCATGCCGGATCGTGTTGTACTCGCCCTCTTCGTCGTCGCTCAAGTCGTAGAAGCTCGCGGTTGGAGACGGTGGCGCCTCTACGGAGGAAGCCATGCGGGGCCAGCGACCTCTGAGTTGTGTAAATCCCTCAAAGTGAGTGAAGTTTGTGTGCAAGTGAAAATGTCAGTGGGGACGTCAAGGATGATCTAGGTATCATGTAAAGCAGGTGCGCGTGCTGGGGCGGCGCTATGTGGTTGCAGGTGATGGTAGCGGGCTGTGACCTACCTGGAGCTCGCCGGATGACGAGTGTGGCGGTGCGCGGGGGAACGCGTCGGCGTCGCCCCCTCACCCCCACCGAAGCAGGTAACACGAGTCAGAATCAGGATGTTGCGGGCGAAACTAACTCTAAATCACCCTCGATTCTTCGGCATGGCCCTGGGCTGCATGTATCGATATCAAGGACCTGCCTGTACTGTGAAACCTGAACTATGCTGCCAAAAGCCTACCAGAACCATGCTTGCCTATCCAGCGAATACCAAACAAAAAAGAGACTCCGTTGCGCCATGCTCCATGTACGAACAAGTCTGTCAGCGCATGCGCGGTCCGCTTGGTAGGCCCATACGTCCACCCTGGGGCGCGCGCTGTGGTGCGTCTCCCCTGTATCCTCTACCTTGAGGCGCATGTGCATCGGCGTTGGCGCTCCAGGGCGAGTTTGCCGACATACCAGAAAAGCCCTGTTGTCGTCCACCAGCACTACCAGCGCTGCCATAGCTGTTACTTCGTTCGTCTGGGTATGGTGCTCGGCCGCCTGCCGGGCTCGAATTTACGGATTCCGAAGATGTCCCGCGCGGTGCCGGGCTCTGTGACCGTCCCCATAATCTGGCCTTGAGCCTTTCCTGTGCCGATGTGCCTGACCCTCCGCCGGCGCTTGGTGGCGGTGAAGCTTCGGCTGCTGGGCGCCCTCCCAACGAGCTTTGGTAGCTGCCAGCTCTCTGGCTCGGTAGCGGTCGTCCTTGTGTTTGAGGCTCTGGTGCAAGTGAGTTGTCCATAGGTCGGCCTTGCATGGGTCGCGCTCCTCCACCACGACCTCCTGCCCCTCGGCGCAGCGATAGCGGCTCATGAGCTTGTTGCTGTGGCGCAGGACTGTCCCATAGGTCGCTTAATCCGCCTCCACCTCTGCCCATGGGCGGTGCCTGTCCCTGCTGTTGTCGCAGCGAGGAAGATGCGAACTGGGCAGGAGGTGCAGCCTGGGGAGCCTTTGGGTCAGGTGGAAGCCACTGTGGGAACGGTCGGCCTTTTTCCGTGTAGTACGCGCGAAGCACTCTCGAGAGGTGCGAGTCGTCTTCTGTGTCGCCATCTGCTTCGTCGGAGAGGATCTGTCGCCGAAGGTTGTTGTAGCGCGAGGTCGTGTTGGTAAGGAGATTATTGAGGTACGACGACATGATGACGGGAGAGTTGCGCCGTTGGGGAATTTGCGTGCTCGGTGCGACTATGCTACACCTTTATGTGCGCCGGTCGGTGTGGTGATCAAGTCGTGTTCGAGGGTTCGCGGTTGGGCCGCAGAAGCGACCACGTTCAAGCTCCGAGGCCAGCACCGCCCAAGCTGCGTCACTCAGCATCCAACACCAACAAAATAACTTCGCTAGTAGTGACCATCGTGGCGTACAACAGTCTATCGTGCACCTCGAGGAACCAGAGGAGCTCTTGTTCGCTACAGAATTACCAACAGGCCATCTCGGCGCTTGCTCGTGCTTGGGCTGCTTCATGCAAAGCTTACATAAACGGAGCATGTTCCCCAACGTTGAAACGATGTGAAACAACAAGTTAACTGACCACCACCTCTATTGTCTGCAGAACGACATGGAAAAGACTTGGTGTCGTAGCACGTCGGCCACCATCCTAGGAACTACTGCTCTTACACACATTCCGTGAACGCCTCGCTACTTCCCCGCATCACCAATCTAGGATATGCTGGAAGTAAATGACTGCATCCAATTCAACCATGCTGGCCATACCTCTCCACCCCGGATGCGCCTACCCTCATGTTGCCACTAGCTAGCGCTTGACAGGGTGCCGAAAGGGCTGGAAATGCAATTTCTCTCGACACGCACCTCCGACGCACCAAGGAACCACGCCGAATCACCACTATGCCTTATAGGACAGACAAGGAGCGAGGAATCGTGCAAGCCATCGCCAACATTCAGGATGAAGCCGTCAAAATCGACATCAAAATAAAGAAACGCGGCCGCTTCTGACCGAACCAAGACAGCAACTTCTACTCGATCATCCGCTCCCCCATCTGTCTCCCATTCCGAAGTGAATTGGTGATTGCACACAATAACCACGTCATCTTCCGCACGTAGGTCTACGCCGTCTCTTTACCGACTGGACTCACGGTCGCAATTGCCTCAGGTAAGCTCACCGCACTTTCCGCAGCTACTTGATTCCCTCCATCCGTCGCCTTCTTGACCTGCTCTTTTGCTTTTTTCTTCAGCTTCTTCTCCCTATTCCTCCGCGTCTTCTTCTCTCGTTCAGCTTCCTCTTTTTCTTGCGCATGCCGTACCTGTTCGCTCAGCTTCTCTTTGGTAGCCTGGAGTTTCTTTCTGGTGGCGATGCGCATCTTCTTGCTTTTCCTAGTCCGTTTCTGGGCCTTCTGGTCTACCGTCGCCAGCACAGGAGGGTGGCCGACTAGAACCTCCTTGCTCATCCCAGCTGGCGATATTTTGTGCACTTTCCACGGCAATGCACAACCCGGCCAGGGCAGCTGCGACAGCTCCAGGACGCTCTTTCCATCCAAGGCTGCGGCTTGGAACGCGGCTTGCTCCTCACTTGTGGGTCCCTCGGCGAAATAGTAGCTCCGTGGCTTCTTCACGAGCAAGCCTGGCTCTCCGCTGTCGGGAGTCGGGGACGATAGGCGTATCTTGTGTGTCTGCGGTGGCGCATGGGCGGGGGCATTCGAGGGTGCAGCAAAGAGTCGCAGCTCGGTTTCGTCCTCGTCGCTATGCACATCATCTGGGACAATCTCTTCGGTGGTGGTGGTGGTGAAGTCGAATTGGCTGCTGATCTTAGACCACAAAAGTTCCTCGAGGTCTGGATCGGGCGATGTACGTGATGACGATGTGGGGGACTGCAGCTCGTCGCGGCGGATCCTTGACCAAGTTCAGTATGCAGCTATCAATGGCACTAACGAGTCAAAATTACCGCTTCGCATTCGGCAATGCAAACATGGCTTCGTCTGTGTTTACGGTGCTGTCGCGTCGAGTGTCTCGGAGTCTTGGAAGTTTTGTTCGCCGCGCATCGGCTGCATGGCGGGAGATCGGCGTCTACTCGGCCTCGTAGTGGACTGGCCGCTTAGTGCAACGTCGATGCAGCGTCATTGTGCGATGACCGTGCACATCATTTCTGATCGAATTCTTAATGCCATGGCAAAGCAACTCCGGAATCTTGGAACGCCCGCTTGCCAAGGTATGGGTCCTCTAATACGCATGCAGTTACTACGTCACCCAAAATGGCCTTCCGCGGCAGCCAGCACTCTGTGAAGGGTGACAGCCGGCCGATAATGCCGCCAGTTGAATGGCCCCCCCCACTGCTGTGCCCTCGCACTGGGATACGTGAATTATTGCGCGTTTGGAATAGCATGCTGCGATACCCCGCGAACATACGATATCATGGGCTATTCATATGAAGCTGTTCGCGAGCGTGATCTCCACAGGTTGGTCCTTTGGTTCACGCACACTAGCCCACCCGCTGAACCATTCTCTAGGTATTACCGCCCATGGCTCGACGGCCAGAGCCTGCTCGACGCCGACGGTTCTGGCAAGCCTCTGACCTACTCTGGCTACCAGCCGCAGTCGTCTTGCGACCGCTCTCTGACTGCCTTCGCGCAACTCGCCACGCTCCGTCTAGACACGCGCCGGGCCATGGTCTCCCTGATCGACTCGAGCCGCCAGTACATTCTAGCCGAGGCAACTCGCACCCTCTCACTATTCAACCCAGTCGCTGAGGAACCTGACGACGAAGTATGGCTGGGCAACGCCATAGTGAATAAGGCGGATGCCATTTGTTACCACACCTTCACTTCGACGTACGCCGCAAAGGAAGATAATGGCGACATTCTGGAGGCTGAGTGCATGGTCATCCCTGACTGTAGGCTGGACCCTCGCTTTGCCGACAAGCCATACGTTACATCTGAGCCTGGCTTGAGGTTCTACGCCGGAGTGCCCATCGTCACCAAAGCTGGAAACCGCATTGGTGTGTATGCTGTCTCTGACGAGAGGGCCCGTGAGGCCATCACCGCTGCTGAACTGCGCTTCATGCAGGATGTGGCTGCTGCCGTTATGGAGCACCTCGAATTGGCCAAAGATAGCATGGACCGGAATAAGGGAGAGCGTATGGTGCGAGGCTTGACACAGTTCATCGAGCGCTCATCTGCCCAGGATATGCGGGATGACGGTAACCGACCTACCACCATGGAGAGACAGACTGAAAATGCGCGCTTGGTCACCTTGGAAGAGGAAGAGGAAGACAGTTCCTCTTCATCAGGCCCAGTGCCATTCAACAGGCAGGCACAGCGCAAACGTGACTCCGAATCTGACGCAGCCCGCATCTTTCACCGGGCAGCTCGTATCATTCGGCAAAGCACTGAGGCTGATGGTGTTGTTTTCTTTGACACGTCTGCCGCTGGTATCAGGAGTAATCTCTATGAGTACAACCGGAACGCTGGCAGCAGTGACGAAAGTGCGACACATAATACCGACACGGGCGACTCCACTACTACGCGCAGGCACAAGAAGCAGAATCTCATGAATGGTGATGCTTCGGCTGATCCAAATAACACCGAGAGTAAACCATGCCCTGTAGTGGGGCTTTCGCTGCGGGAAGGTAACGCGGCCCTCGTGCACACCGACTTCACTTTCAACGAAACGGCTATGGAACGTTATATTCAGCGCTATCCTTATGGAAAATTCTTTAATTACAACGAGGACGGTATCGGTGTCAATTCCTCCGATGAGAAGTCAGAACGCTCTGAGACCGAACAATCGGACCGAACAGCAAATGGATCTGCAGTGGGCACCAAGAAGCCGCGGAAGAAGCGAGAACGATTTGTACCGACAGAGTTTCTGAAAGTCTTGCCCAAGGTTCGGAGCTTGATTTTCTTGCCATTGTGGGATCCTAGTTCAGAAAGGTGGATCGCGGGTGGCTTTATCTGGACGACCCAAGCCGGCAGGTTGATGAGTCCAGATAACGAACTGCCTTACCTACAGGCATTCGGCAACTCAGTCACTAGTGAGATTGCGCGCTTGAACGCACAAAAGGCCGATCGTGCTAAAACCACCTTCATCGCATCCATTTCGCATGAGCTACGATCGCCACTTCATGGCATTCTCGGCTCTGTAGAGTTCCTTCGCGAGACGGTGGCATCTGCATATCAGGAGTCCCTCGTCTCCTCGATTGAAACTTGCGGGAAAACCCTACTCGACACGATTGACCATGTGCTTGATTATGCGAAAATCAACAAACTACAAAAGACAAATGCCACCCAGAAATACCGGGGTCCAGGTCGAAACAGGAGACTTCCCGCCGACAACTCTATCCTTGGTGTAACATCTGATGTCGATCTGGCGCAATTAGTCGAGGAAGTCTGTGACACTGTCTGTGCCGGTCACACATTCAGGAAAACTCACCATATTCGTGGATCTGCCATCTACGACCAGGCCGAGAACAAGCATGCGAACAGAGATTCGAAAGATGCGAGCGGTGATGTCGACGTGGAAGGCAGAGATACGCATGGCTCAGTCGCTGTGTCATTGATAGTGGCTCCATATGTCAGTTGGATCGTCCGCTCTCAGCCCGGCGCCCTCCGGCGGATCGTTATGAACCTGGTGGGAAACGCTTTGAAGTACACAGATTCTGGTTACATCGCCATCAAGATGCTGCAAAACAACACGACCTCTAATTTCATGGACTTGACTCTCAGTGTCGAAGATTCTGGCAGAGGAATGTCGCAAGAATACCAGCGGACCAAGTTATTCTCGCCTTTTAGCCAAGAGGATCCTTTTAGCTCGGGCACCGGTCTGGGCCTCTCGATCGTGAAGCAGATTGTTGAATCATTGAAAGGTGAGATCGAAGTCAAGAGCACTCAGAACGCTGGTACTGTCATTAGAATCAACATACGCCTGCCAACCGGTTCAAAAGAGAATGCGCATCAAGACCATGCGCTTACGCGTGCCCCACAAGAATTGAAAGGCACATCTGTCAGTATCGTCTGCGATATGACCGATACTCAAGGTGGTGAACGTGGTCTCAAGACAAAACTGTCGATGAGGAACGCATGCAAAAATTTCGAGATGAACATCATTGAATCGAAGGACTCCGATCGCGACAGTTCGCTGGCCGACGTCAACTTCTTGCTGACGGACTCGCCATCACTCTTCCAGCTCATACACAAATCAAACGTTAGTCGCACTCAGAAATCTCCGCTGGGTGTGGTTTGCGTCTGTACGGATACTTCTGAAAAAACGGCGGTGGAGAGTCAGCTCGCAAGGCAGATTGATGCGCTAGGTTGGATAGCTGAGATTGTTACGCAACCGTAAGTAATTTGGCACCATTCATGTTGCGGACTGTTCTAACCTTTCAAAAGCTGCGGTCCTCGGAAACTTGCTCGAACACTCTTAACATGCCAAAGACGCGCATCTCAGCACGACAGCGAGCGACCCATCAGCCGTTCGATGAGCTCCTCCATGGTTGAACAAGAGTTCCCAGGCTTTACATCAACTCGTAACCTGCCTCATCGCAGCCTCAGTGACATGTACCCACAAGACATATCCACACAAGCCAACAACCCTCCAGGGTATCCTTCCCCACCCCCACCACGTCACTTCCCTTCGACGACCACTCCTTTGAGTCCCACTCACAGCGAAAATGGCGATTACTTCAATCCGCGCGTGCTCCTTGTAGACGACAACGCCATCAACCTCAAGCTGCTTGTTGTCTTCGCCAAACGCCAGAATTTACGCTATGTTGAAGCTACGAACGGCCTTGAAGCCTTTGAAACGTTCAAATCTGAAGCCCAATCAACTTCCACGCCCACTCGACCGTTTGAGTTTGTGCTCATGGACTTGAGTATGCCGGTCATGGACGGTCTGACGAGCACAAGGCAGATTCGGCAATATGAGACGAAGATGGGACTTCCGAAGAGCCACATCGTCGCGCTTACAGGACTGGCGAGTGCGCAGGATCAGAGCGATGCACAAGAGGCGGGCGTGGACATTTACCTGGTGAAGCCCGTCAAGTTTGCGGACATCAAGAGAATCTTTGGAGGAAAGTGATGGTTCTCATTCCACTGCATTGGCGTTTGGGGTAGTAAGGGCTTGAATACATGGCATGGCGTGTGAGCTATTTGCATGAAGATGGCGTTTGCAATTTATTGGCATCTATAGGCAGGCTACACGACGGATACTTTTGGAACAACTAGCAACTAGAACCTTTCGGGTCAGGAGTGCACGAATCATGACCTTCATCACACTGGTCCACGTGACAACCTTCCCATGGCGAAACAACCACCGCAAAACCATCTTCTGCACACAAATCAGTCCACATCCCACAACACCCTCGCATGCCTACTGAACAACTGTTCCACGCACTCATACTCCTTCGCCCCCTCCAAGCACCTCTGCACCAAACGGCCTAACATCATACTCCTAAGCATCTCCCTCGCCACAGTATCCAGCTCAGTGGCCGGATTATCTCCGCGTAGGTCTTTATGCTTTCGGTGAGCGCGGTGGTAATTGGCGTTTCGGCTGTGAAATCTAGATTTAGACGTACGCCTCGATGCAAAATTCGAGGGCGGAGGCGGACCTAGGGAAAGACCTTTTACTGCAATGCATTCGGCCAATCTCAAACATCATCATGTGTTTGAGCGACTGCTAGCGCATATTAATGCACATTTGGCACTGATAATCTTCTTTCCTTGACACTGAGATGAAGTGAACGGGATACTGTGGTACATGACATCATTGCGCGAACTGTCCCAAAGCTCGGGTTTGGGGCTTACTCTCTGATCGCAACTGCCGACCAAACACTGTTATCGAGATCTCTGGCCACGCTGTCAGATGTTCATCAACATCTGCGCGGTCACCAACAACACGCTTTCCAATAGTCCAAGGGAGTCTACTATAAGATATGGACAACGAGAAGGATAGATTCATTAGACCCTCATAATGTGAAGGGGAGAACAAGAAGAGGTAATGAGTAAGGCAAGTCGCGAATAGGTTTTTTGGTCTAAATTGACCGTCGCTCATGGAAACTACACTTTCCAAGGTATTCCCTAGATACTGCGCGTCAGAGCAACGTCGATACTGATAGAGGACATTCTCAACCGCTTGTTCAGCCTTGCTGACTAAAAACCGACACGTCAATCGTGGTGGCTGAAGGAGGGTCGAGCTGACGAAAAATGAGCCTATAACTAGCACCGCGCCTGCGTCAAGCCTTGTGGCTCCTTAATGCATGGCAGCATGTCGTCCACAGATTCCATACACCCTCCACATGAGTTACCTTCCAGCCATAACATCAACGTGAATTCCAGCACCTCCAACGGTGGGCTAGCAATACAAGTCGACGATGACGATAAGCTTCCAAAGCCGCCGGAAGAAGACTATTTTCACAAGCATTGCGCTCACCCAGCCCTTCCTAAACAAACCTCCATCATTATCAATATCAATCTCCTATAAGGGAGGGAAATACTGCGCCTTCTATATCAGAGTTGGCCGACAGCTCCGAACCCCAGAAGCCTAACACGGCGCGTATATACCTATGTCACACTTGCCACGATGCGTGCGACATCCTTTCAACAACAGGGAATAACGGAATCACAGCGCTACGTCAAAACTATGATAGATAATGGCTACAAACATCCGAGTCTATCGTCTTTGGACGAGGTTCGTGCGTATCAGCTTGATGCGAGGGAGCTATCACTGTTGTACGACCCTCGCCGTGTTTTTGAATGGCTTCGCATCGAGCCAGGGAAAACGGCGCTCTACTGGCTACCTGCATTCAATATATCTTCCGAAAATTGGTCTGATCTCATATTGGACCTCATTACTCGGCATCGAATCCACATATCAAGAGGCCTGGACGGCATATACTCAGTAGTCCGGTTCGATTTCGGCAGCTTGTACTTGACCCATGGGCTGCAATTGGATTCGCCTCCCTATTCTGAATTCAGCCCACCCTCAACTATCACTAGTGTTGATCTCAGGAAGATGTTCGCTTATTCCATTTCACCACTCACCAACCTTGTATTGTGTAAGGAGCCAGAAAGAAACTGAATTCCCTTTTTTGCTGATGCTTGATCTTCTCAAACTGGATCTTGGTACATGTGACGATCGGATACTCAAGGGACAAGGAAATCTGCCAGGGCAACCCATTCGTCATTCCTCTTATTACACTGCTGCATCCTTGGTTGGGGAACCTCTCGGAATACTTTCTGCACGAAGGGCTCTCATAGCGAAACTGGAAGGCCCAGAAACCCATGTATCATGCCTCAAAACGATTTCTCTTCCCCAGGTTCTTGATGCTACACTGGCTCCCGCTTTCCAAGCTGCAGTCAAAGAGCTAGGTATCACCGCGTCATTCCTATTGTCCTACGTTTAACGAAACCAAAGGGATGCCGAGGAGGTTTAGCTCTACATACTCGGGTAGAATGGTTGTTGTTGGCCAACATGGTTGGGTGTCCGTGCATCGGCCCAATGCTCTTATATAAACACGCAGANCTACTCCGTAGAATAATCAACGAGTCCTCACTTTTCTGTCGTCCGCCCACAGTTGTTATTCGTATCAACCTTCTTTCGGGGAATGTTTCATGACAGCCGGATTGAACCATATTGGTCGGCAGTAGCGTTTATTGTCCTTCTTTTGTCTTTCGCGGCTTGGTATGTGCGGATATTAATCTGGAGGAGAGCTAGAGCATCAAGAGAAAAGAAGAACAAATCGAGAAGATCAACAGGATGAACCGATACTTGAGGATCAACAGATCTAACGGGGCAGCACGGCTGAATAACAATTGGCTAAGAGAATAGGGTTCAAGAAGATCATCAAAACATTAAGCAAAATGATAGCAAAGACCAAAAAAAACCCATAAAGACTGACCGTAAACGTAAGAAGCACAGTCCGCAACAAGCAAGCGATAGACAGATTGATTACCACATTAGGCGTAAAAAGACCAATCTTTCTATCGCTTGCTTGTTGCGAACTGTGGTAAGAAGGAAACGAAAAGCGGAGTCTGATCAAAATGGCGAACGAGAACTTGGAAGACTTTTACTACGGATTTCCTCAGGGTTGCTCGGAGGACTAAGTAAGTGAATGAGTGATTTGCCAGCGTGCAACTTAAGAATTCTCGGCTCCCCTCCCTAGAACCTCCTCAAAAGCTCTTTAAAATTTGCATTAGTAACCCGCAATCACGGGAGAGCCATCTCACACGCAGAACATGCCGATCTATCCAAGAACCCTGACACCCACTGGGACGTGTCGATGCTCAGTCGAGCCGAAGGTAACTAGTGGGTGCCAGTGGACGCTGAAAATGATCGCGCGTCTCGTCTGCAGAGCGTAGGTGTGCCTTGTCTTGGGTTCCGAAGAACCTGGCAACGTTATTTGACTGATGATGGTGTGGTGCTCGTGGCAACGCTGCGAGATTCACGTTTAAAGTCTAGACGGAAGTAACGGCTGTGGTCGTGAGGGAAATAAGTGGTGGGATAGAGGAAGAAGAGCAAAAGGGTTTGGGGAAGCGAGGGCGATAGGAGGAGCAGTTGGGATTATGGAGTGAATTGAAGTTGTGTAGGTTAGAAGTAGATATCGAAACTAATACGATTTTCTGGGAGCATTCTTAGATCTCAATATAACTTTTCTAACAAAGTTTGTGCACTACAACCTTATCACACAGTATCCGCCTCATTCTGATATGTAATCCAGCTAGATAGTATTCCAATCACAAATCCTTCGCTTGTTCCCGACACTACGCGGACAGAAGTCAATATCTTACAACCGCAGTCGATATTGAGCATTCTCTTCTCACAGAAGCCTATGCTGAACCCCACATGATGACCGTATTCTCATTCCGCTCTTTATATTTTCATCCTCTCAAGTACCCGAGGACTGAGAAGCAGAAAGAGAAATCTGAGCTGTCATCATCGCACTCCAAAGGCCACAAGTATGAGGATATGGTGTCCGCTCTCACGCGGGGAAGCGTCGCGCACTAATCCCCAAAAGGTACAGTACCATGGGAAGCCAACCACCTAAAACAAAACATGCTCTCCGTCGGCCAACTAC
The DNA here is from genome assembly GCA_900634815.1 of Paradendryphiella salina. NCBI lineage: Eukaryota > Fungi > Ascomycota > Dothideomycetes > Pleosporales > Pleosporaceae > Paradendryphiella > Paradendryphiella salina. The sequence continues at coordinate 33,195 of LR132302.1, read as the reverse complement.
TGAGCTCAACATGAAGTTGAAGTACGACTCCCCGCACCACTCATGTAATATGCATAACGTATGTCCTGCGCGTCCAGTGCGTCTGCGGCGTGTATCGGATCACATTGCCGTTTTCTGTCATCCGGAAGGGGTTTAGTCGAGGGTCCAACGTAGACTAAGGCTTGGGGTCCCTCGCTTGGACGAGCTTGCGCGGGGATATCAACGGGTTAGGGCCGGTTGATCAGGAAGCTCAATCAGCGGTATAGATAAACATTCGTATAAGAGGCCGTGACGCTCTTCTCAAGAGAAGTTCAATTGACTTGTGATATTGCTTCTACGTCGCAAGCTTTATTCGACTGGCATCCCTGGCTTTGTTCTTATCGATACAAGGCGTATAGTGATCGACGTCGCGTCTCTCCACAGTTGCTATCGCGCGTCTCCGCCATCTTTTTCAGAACATCACGACCACCTACTGGCAACAAGCATTATGGCTTCCCTTGCTCGCTCTGCCGGTCGCTCTCGCGCGCTTTTGACTGGCGGAAATGCCCCCACAGCTCCAAGAGCGTTAATTGCTCTCCAAAGACGACATGCTTCCGCAGCAGCAGCCGTCGTCGCAGACAGCGGCGAGCAACCATTCTTCCCAGATGAGCCCAAGCTCCCCATCGTACAGACTCAAATCCCTGGACCGGAAAGCAAAAAGGCAATTGAGAGGCTGAGTAAAGTCTTCGACACCAGGAGCTTGAACATGATGGCCGATTATTCACGAAGCTATGGCAACTAGTATGCGCCCGACATTGTATCACGCGGGAGAGTAGCTAACAAGCATGCCAGTATCGCCGATCTTGACGGCAACGTGCTTCTCGATGTATACGCGCAGATTGCTTCTATTCCAGTTGGCTACAACAACCCATCTCTCCTACTCGCCGCCACATCGCCCGAAATGGCGTCCGCCATCATCAACCGACCTGCCCTCGGAAACTTTCCGCAGCACGACTGGGCCGACATTCTCGAAAGCGGGATCCTATCTGTAGCACCCAAAGGGCTCAACCAAGTTTTCACTGCGCAGGCCGGCTCCGACGCCAATGAACTCGCGTACAAAGCCGCCTTCATGTGGAAGCGGCAGCAGCAGCGTGGCGGCGCAAACGCCGACTTCTCACCCGAAGACATTTCCTCGTCCATGAACAACAAAGCGCCCGGCGCGCCCCACATGTCCATCCTCTCGTTTAAAACGGGATTCCATGGCCGCCTGTTCGGCAGTCTATCCACCACGCGCTCCAAGCCCATCCACAAGCTCGACATCCCCGCCTTCGACTGGCCCCAAGCCCCCTTCCCGTCACTCAAATACCCGCTGTCCGAGCACGAAGCCGAAAATGCACAAGAGGAACAGCGCTGCCTCGACGAAACAGAGCGTATTCTAACGGAATACCACAACCCGCCCGCTGCCGTAGTTATCGAGCCGATCCAATCCGAAGGCGGCGACAACCATGCCACGCCCTTCTTCTTCCGCGGCCTACGCGACTTGACCAAGAAACACCACGTGCTCCTCATCGTCGACGAGGTGCAAACGGGCGTCGGCGCGACGGGCAAGTTCTGGGCGCACGACCACTGGGGTCTTAGCTCGCCCCCAGACATGGTCACCTTTTCGAAAAAGGCACAAACAGCAGGCTACTACTTTGGCAACGACGCCTTGCGCCCCAACAAACCGTACCGCCAGTTCAACACGTGGATGGGCGATCCCGCCCGCGCTCTGCTGTTCCGCAGCATCATCCAGGAAATTGAGCGCTTGGACCTGGTGCGCAGTACTGCCGTCACAGGTGACTATCTGTTCAAGGGCTTGCAACGCCTGAGCCAGAGGTTCCCCGCCGACATTATGAACCTGAGGGGCCAGGGCCAGGGCACGTTTATTGCCTTTGATAGTGCCCGCAGGGACGACGTGTTGAGGAGGGCCAAGGCGCACGGGGTCAATATTGGCGGGTCTGGCGAGAGGGCCGTTCGCTTGAGGCCTATGCTCATCTTTCAGAGACATCATGCTGATTTGTTGCTGGAGAGGTTGGAAAAGGTTTTTTCGTCTTGAGTCTGCAAGGGGGTGCTGCTATTGTGAGCATGGAGTTTTTTATTCCTTTGGCGTTTGTGCGTGATATCACAGATATACAACACACATGTCCATGGTTTTTTTTGTTGATTCGGCGAAGATTTGATTCCGAAACGAGACGTGTACATGTTGTAATCAAGCGAGTCTGATGGATGCATGATATGAAGTGATGTTTTAATCTTCTTTTCCCCGACTCGATTGCAACTTTTCTCATTTTTTGTTGGAAAATACTTGTCCCGTGTGTATGTATGTGCGTGTGTTCATGACGTTGGCCATTCATCCATCGTACTACTACCATTGTTCTTTACTCCATTCACTCCAGCAGACGACCAATCAACCAACCAACCACTTTACGCCATGCTAATATTTCAAAACGGACAAACAGACAGACAGACAGACCAGACGGGCAGAAAAACATTAAACGCCCGTCGCACATGAATCTAACCCATACCCAGTCAAGCAAGAATTAGAAAAGGTGGAATACAAAAAGGAGGGAGCGAGTTGCGCCTCATGGACGGGGAGGGGTATCAGAGAGCTACTTGTTGTATGATGACAAAGAAGAAGAAGAAGAAGAAGAAAGGGGAAGAAAAACACACAAGGGCCCAATACCGGCTGGATTCGCTGGTGGAAAAAAAAAAGAAACGATACCGAAGAAACGACAACGAGAAAAGTGATGGAGGATGTTGTGTGTGTGGAGCGCCGTTCCGCATCGTACTTTGAAAGGATCGCTGGATGGATGATGAAAAAGGGGGAGGGGCGGCAGGATTTGCTGTTTGACGCGAGGACCCTCGTTGTGAGTTTTGGCTGCGGTCAATCGGGTGCGGGATAGTTGCCTGCAAAGTTGCTGTCGCTATCGACATGGCCATTCGAGTAAGTCATCGGTTGTATCAGAGTAGCTACCGTCGTGATACCGCGAGGTGGAAGGATCGCTATCCCATATGCCCGTCCATGTCCACATGACTAACGTCCTACTGGCCCGGCGTGGGCGGATCACTGTCGCCATGATCGTTGCCATTGTACACGCTCAAATTGATACAACTGCCATGGTTCTATTCAGGCCGATCGAGGTTGACACGCAGACTATACTCTAACTTCTCCTTCTCGCAGTACTCATTCAGGAACTTGAGACCGAAGCGCACGGCTTGGATGGGCGTTGTATCTGTTGCAAGGGGAAGAAAATACGGGCCTGACATTCGTGCGCCGCTGACTTTTTCTGGCTCGCGCGCTAGCTTGGTGTTTGCTTCGCGGCCGGCGTACGTCTTCTTGTACGCGGTTTGTAGATCTTCGATGGGCAGGGCGATTCTCGCGTCTTGGTAGTGTCGGTTCATCTTGAGCACGTGGTCGGAGAGGAGGGCGAAGTTTTCGACAAGCGAATTTTGCGGTCGACCGGATTCGGGGTGGTTTACGTCTTGCGGTGAATCGTGAGATTTTGGATTGCTGCACCGCTGCGAGATGTGTGTGCAGATGGCTGAAGCAATGATGGAGCTGAGATAAGAACGTAGTCCGTCCAGGTGTTGGAAGTCTCTTGTACATCGGGCGTAGGAGATACAAAGTGGTAGCAAGGTCTTCCAGGTCTGCTCGACCTCGCCGGCGCGACCGCGGAGATTCAGCGAAAGATCTTGAGCGAAATATGCAGCCATGTATGCCCTGAGCTGGTCAGTGAAGTCAGCGAGCCTCTTAGGAACGAACTTACAGTATACACTCCAAGTTGGTGACGGCCGCTCGCTTCTCGTCCTTCTTGCTGTTGGCGTTGCTGAGAATCTTGGTGGCCTCATGCTTAAGAGCGCGACCGGTCTGGTTCAGCTTTGCAGAGGTCTGTCCGAGCAACGTGATGTCGATCTGCTTCTTGCTGTTCAGAGGTGCCAACGTGGGCCCAGCCTTAGCCTCCCCCTTTACGCAGGCGGGAGTTGCGCCGGATCGACCGGGAGTTGCGTCATTGCTCTCCGACGATTGACTGCGTAACATGCTCACGGATTTGATATCCCTCTTGGGGGTTGCGTATTGTGGATGAGTCTTCTGCGTAGAAGACTTGGTCGAAAGAGCTGCGGACGCAGTGTTCTGCAGTGGGGTAATGGGCCGTTCTTGGGTTGAGCCTGCTCTCGGGCGCTTAGCGGGAGGCACCGCCAATGATCCATCTTCATCGGTCCGTGGTCGCTTCTCCGCGAACTTTGCGCTTGCAGGAGTCGGCTTCGAGCTTGTGTTTGACGTAGACGCAGATGCTGGCGCGGTAGTGTCACCCCGCCGTGCCGCTACTTTGGGAAGTGGCTTCTTCTTAATGATGGGCGGGTCGGTGACCTTCGGCTTTATTTCTATCCCTGTAGCCTTGGGTGTATCGTTGCGCTCTTTCTTTTCGGCATTAGATCGCTTGGGAGGCAGACGGAGAATCTGGTTAACGACTTGCGCCTTGGGCTTTGAGAATTTCAGTTTCACTATCGTTTTGGGATTTGGTTTTTGAGCATGACTGACTGGTTCGGGGTTTGGCGATTTGCCGTTCACGGAGACTGAGCGCCCACGGTTTTCAGATTTGGGTGTGCCGCTGGGCTTTTGAGATGCATTAGGTGGCACAGCCAGTGTCTGGGTCTTGAGATCTGACGAGGATACAGATGCATCCGAGTCTGCGCGCTTGCGCTGTACCTCTAGTCTGTCCAATTCGGCCTGTACGTTGGACGGAAGCGTGGGCGACAAGATATTTGGGAGGCCGTAAGGGTTGCCCAGTGGTTCGGGTACGGGTGACAGCATCGGGGGCAAGCCGTGTGGTGTCGAATTGGAGGGGTCAAATTTCCCCATGTTGCCTTTCGAGCTTGTGCTGTCGCTCTTCTGCGTGGTGGATGAAGAAGTCCACGGGCGCCAGTCGGAGGCGGGGACATCTCGCATGGGTTTACCAGCCCGACGCTCGTCGCGTGCAGCGTCAGAGGGACTTGAGGATGTAGGTTAGCAAAGCTTTTGCATGCGGACAAGTGTACCGACCATCTTTGTGACTTGGGCTGGGCCTTCTTAGCAGGCGTACTCAGCTTCTCAGGCTGCTTAACACCGTTTGCTTGGTCTGACGGGGCCTTTGTGGGCGCAGCGCTCGGCGAGCTGATCTTCACACCGGGAGTGACAGTGCCGTTCGCCTGCTTGACCTTGAATGCGGATAGATTTGGCTTCTTCTTGGGCGGCTTGCCATTCGCAACCTGTGACCGTGGAGGCTCTGGCTCTGGCTCATCATCTTCGCCCGCCTGCAGCTCGAAGCAGTCCTGGCATGGCTCGCGATAGAGGTAGGTCCTGTACTGCAAGTGCTCCTCGTTGGAGTGCCATAGCCTTCCTATCATCCAGGCATTGGCTTGTTGTTGTGAGTGGTAGTGATATGGATCTAGTGAAGGCGTAGAGAGTATGTAGGGTGTTGGCGGCACCACGGCCTTTATGCGCTTGAAGATGGTATCGAGTTCGTCGAAGTCGGCTTGGTCGTGGGCAGAGACGTGCTTGCGCTTGAGGGGTCGCGTCGGGTCGATGGCAGGCTCCGGTGGATCTGGGCCCGACATGGCGTGTTAGGTCGATTGTGTGTGGTTGCGCGTAGTGGGAAAATGGCAGGCCGGCGGTGGTATGTGCAATGGAACGACGTGTGAGAGTGAAGGAGCATTAGATGGAGCGCTTGAGCGGGGACCGAGATATGTCCAAGGTTGCGGCGGGGTAAGGCCAGGAGCCAGGTCGAACGCGCGCGAACAATGCGATGGGAAGGACGGATTCCTGTTCGCATGCCGTTAGCACAATAGCTTCCTGCGACTGCTGTTGTGGATATCGGCGCCTCACCCTCAGTCACGATACCCAAAGCACAGGCGCTGCTATCTAGGATCGATAAGGCTCACACGGGACATGGCTGGGCCGGCGTATAGTGCGGAGTATCGCAACTTTGGACGAGATGTCAACAATGGGGCGGTTCAGCGTTTGCGACAACGCTGAGCTGAGGGACGACATGTCGAGGTGATCATGTCTTGGCGGAGGCTTGACACCCGTACGCGCCTTCAGCCCGGAGCCTCTGCATCATCCATTGGTCGCTGTGCAGCCACCGACACGCTCCACACCACATCACATGTAGATCCCTTTAGCCTGCCGACATGGCATTTGGACCATCATGGCACGTTTTTCTTGCACGTTTTTCTTGCACGTTTCTCTTGCATGCACGCGGCGTCGTGACAGACATTGGAAACTAGTATGTTCCCACGTCTTGTTAACTTTCCTACCGCGTGCCATCGGCCTACATGACATCGAACGTCAATCGACAGGCCGGTATGCATCACTAACATGCTGGTAGCCAAATGTAAGTCGCAAAAGGATCCAACGGGACATTCATTCCATCCTATCCTCCATACAGATCAACCATTGTACAAGGGAATCCAACTGTTTGTGTTGCTGCGAGTTTCGTAGCGAGTCGTGTCCAAGGTGGGTGCCAGGAACACAAGTTAACCCCTGAATTCACAGCTCCTCTTCGTCCTCCGTCTCATCGTCTTCATCGCTGGCTGGTGGTGGTAGAGGCGGTTTCTTATCATGTTTGCTACGCGTTGCCATCGTTTTCTTGGTGAATGGTAGTGCTCGCGGTGGCGGGACGCCCTTGATCTCTGCAGCTTCGGCCTTGGAACTATGTGTAACTGCAGAGCTGGATTTAGGTGTTTTAGATGACCTCGCTCTTGTCTGTGGCGCAGCGTCGTCCTCTTCGTCAGTTTCATCGTCTGACTGGTCTGGTGTCATGGGCTCCGGCATCTCCTCGTCACGCTCTTCTACCTTGGCTTGATCTATTTCCATTTGGTCGCTGTCGGACCCTGACCGGGGTGCTAAATCTGGTTCCGCTGCTTGTGTGGTAGCTTTGCGCTTACATGTGCGTGACGCACCTGGTTTGCGCGTCTTCGTTTCTGCTCGTGTCGATTGCACAGCGGTTGCTGGAGAAGTTAGTCTTGTGGATACAAAGCGCAAGCGATGCCTGACATACCTATTTCTTGGTTAATTTCTGCGCCGGCTAGGAGGCGGTTCTGATCCCTGATCTTTCTCTTCTTCTCATTCAGTAGTTCCATAAACTGCCGCAACATGGCCGTCTCCGTCTCATTCTTGGTCTTGATGAAGTCATCTAGCTGCGCGTTGAGCTTGGCAATGGTCTTTTGCTTGCTGCCTACTCGGACCTTCAAGCCGGTCATTTGTTGCAGCGTTTGGGCATGCGCTATGGCGGAAGCCTGGACCCAGTCGAACGGGTTGAACTCAAAGTCATCGTCTCGTGGCAGGATGATCTCACCCAAGGTAACCTGTAGGGATTAGACCGGCTTCAGGGATAGTCGCTGTAGCCCACCTTTATCGTCTGCACATCCTGGCGGAAGGAAATTTCAAGAGTTTCGTTCTTCAGAGTATATAGCATGCGGACCCCTTCCAGTATGTCGGTCGTGAGTCCGTCTTCAAGCTCTTTTTGGAGCAGGAAATGAGACAAGACGGCCGCCCACTCGTTGTCGCTGCCCTTGAATTTGTGTTTGAGTTTTGCGAGATTACGGTGCTGGACTGGGTCTGCGTTAGATGGCGAATCATGAATGTGCTACAGGCACAATCTTACTAGATGCCACATATGGGCTCTCTCCCTCGCATCCCACCAGCCTAACGTCAAGGGGATGGCTTCCTTCCTGCTGGACCTCAACGACGACAGTTTCCCCGCGACCGTCAGCAGGGTCGACGGGCACGATACAGCGGCTAGACATTGCACGTTGGATGATGTGCACGAACTAGGCGGTGCGGCGGGAGGCTACCTAGTCGGGCAGATTTGACGCTTGCGCGGCGCGGATGGGCGATCAGAGCGGGTCTAGCGGGAGGTGTCTCAAGCGGAGCGGGTCGATTGAATGGGAGCAGCACCACGGACTGGTACCGGGCGTTTCATGTCCTCTGAGAAGTATTGAAACCACATTCATCTGTCTGAGACGGCGGCGACGCGAAGTTTATCATGCAAGCCATCATGCGGAAACGCGGCGTCGAGAGACCGGAGAGAGGGTCGGCGCGCAGGCAACAGCGCCGTCAAGCTTGACCCGTCTCACATGAATCCCCTCAGGAGGGGCCAGCGAGTCGTAGATACATATACATATAGCCGGCCACGTTGCTGTTGATTTGTGGAGAGGCAGAAACCGGAAGAGTCGCCCCGGGACCGTTCTCGTCCTCAGTGCTGCGTCTTTGCCTTGCCATTGCTGCAGGGTTGCCCATACTAGCAGCCAGCATCGACACGCGCGTGTCTGACGTGCGGGCCAGTGGGTGCGCCTTCCTCTGCGTGTCCACCGCCTCGCTTGTCCTGCAGGAACCTGACAGACCACCTTACCGGCCCACCCCCAACCACCCGTACTGCTTGCGAAGATCCTGCACACCAACACGACAAACACGTACCTGCGATATTCGCGCTCTCCCCCGAGCATGGCGGCCAACAACCGCTCCTTTGCGGCGCGCGTCGCCTCAATCACCTCCAACAGCTCCAAGATGGAATCATGGGACGACGGCGACTTCGACGACAGGTCCGACGGCCTCCTCTTCAAGAATTCCGCGGTCCACTCGCTATCATCACGCATGAGCGTGCGCTCCGAGACGGAATCCCAGGACGACTGGCAGTTCCTCATCACCCCAGACGACCAAGCAACAAATACATCGGCAATCACCTCAGCCGCGAAGCAGGCGGGCATCCCCATACCCACCAGTGTACCCTCGTCAGCGCTCCTAGGGGGGTCAATCAAGAGGCTGGGAAAGAAAAAGTCGACCAAGAAAATGGACGTGGAGGATGATTGGGGCAATGATCTGGAGCTGCCCAGTAACGCGTCAGAGGGCCTGAAGTTGAAGGCGCCCGTCCCACGCACGCCGGCCGACGAGCACGACGACGATGTCGATTGGGGTGAGGGTTCCTTGGGCATCCGCTTTGCAGGCACGCGACAGCCCACCCGCGGCGCCCGCAGCTCTTCCGTGTCCGCCATGAGCCCCAGCCTGGGCAGCTGCATGACCATGGAGAGCGAAGAAGACGACCTGGGTGGTCTCGTGCTGCCGACCGAACCGATGGACTTTGGTGTGTGTCTGGAGAAGCTCAAGAAGGCCGAACAGCTACAACAACAGCAGCAGCAGCAGCAGCAGCAACAACAACAACAACAACAAAATCATCATCATCATCAACATCATCATCATCGTCATCAACAACAACAGCAGCAGCAGCAGCAGCAGCAACCAACACAGCCCGCAGCCGAGCCATCGCTCCTTCCACCCCTGCAGCTGCGCGAACAACCCACTTCAGCTCCCGCACCGCCCACATCGTTTCCATCACCAAAAGAGCCGCCCTTGTCACCACTGTCGCCCACCGCTGCACAGGCTCCGTTCTCGCCATTCGGTAGTCCCAAGGCACCATCTCCAAAACCAAAGCCGGTTCCCGAAGAGGACGATTTCGAGGATGGCTTCGACTTTGGCCGAGGCGGGATCCTCGACAGCCAGAAGCTTACCCTGAACAAGAACATTGTCGTCAAGAAGCCCGCTTCCAAGACTAATGCGCCCCACGCTGCGCGTCCTGCCACCACCCTCACGTTTACTGACAGACCTACCACGTCGCGAATTCCCAGGCCGTTGCCTTCCATTGCCAATCGCACAAGGCTGACCCCTGTCTATGAGACCGGCGCGTCCACCTCGAACAAGTCGACGAGAACCATGCCCACAACCACTAGTGCCCAGCTCCTCCGTGCGAAGCGATCTGCCCCTGCTCTCCGCAATGCCAACACGAGCCAGCCTCCCCGTATGCCCTTCCTTCCCGCTGGCGGGGCCGCTTCTCAATCGCACCATGTCATGTCAAAGAGCACTTCGCAAGTCCATCTTCGCCGCGACTCTGACCCCCGTCGACCGCAATCGCCTTCCATGCGGTCTTACTCACGCATGTCCGGCCACCAGAATGAGACCCCGAGTCGCGCAGGGGTGAGGCGTGACATGGCTCCCTCTGCCCTTGCACGTCAACCTCCACCCCCGAAGAAGCTAACGCAACCCCAGCGCAAGCGAAACTTTGGCGATGGCCATGAGCTTGACCTGTTTGATGACTTGCCCACCTCGGCCTCGAAGGAGAAGCAGTTCGAGAAGATGCCCCGCAATGTGGCCAGCAACAAATCTCTGCGAACGCAGCCCAGCAACTCGCGTCTGCCAATGCCAGACCGCATGGTGACACCACAGCCTCAGACGCCGCGAAGTCCGCCCAAGATGGACCACACACCGCGATTTGCTCGAGACACGGCGGCGAGCAGGAATGCGCGAGAGCAGCGCCTGGCAGGTACGAGGTCGCGAGCAGATGGCCCTATTGCCCTTGCCCCAAGACCCGTGAGCTGGGCTGCCCAAGTTGCCGCTCGCAGTCCTCACACTAGCCCAACTGCTCACAGGAAGAAAGGCTCTGGGCAGAAACCGCACTTGATTCGCCAGATGACCCAGCCTTATACACACAGTACATCACTCTTCCACCACTATCCAGCTCCTACTGACCACTATATAGACGAGAAGGGAATGACTTACAACCCTACTTTACAACGTTGGGAGGGTAACGAGGAGGCGCTCGTTTCCTTTTCACACCCTAATACTTCGACTACTACTCTTGCCTTGACTACAGCCAGTACGCCAACATTTGCACCGCCAGCTAACCAGATGAGCCGTGGCCATGACCGCTCACAGTCCATCTCGCACATTGCCCTTTCTTCTATCCATGCAACGCAGGCACAGAAGGGCTTCTCTTCGCGGGCTGCAAAGTTGGCCCAGCCACCAGCGCCAGCACCAGCACCATCTCCGCCTCGACCTGCACTGATATCACAGATATCTGTGCCCCGGAGCGTACAATATGAAGGCCGTATGGTGTTTGACCCTGTCAAGATGACGTGGCTCAAAGCTCCTCGCCCGATGAACGATGTACAATCGCCATCTGAAATGGACGAGGAAGAAGATCCCTTTGCCGGCTTTGAGGACTTAAAAGATAACGAGAGTGTCGCCGGTGGCAACGGCATGAGCGGTACCGGCACACCAAACCCTGAGGATCCTACCTTTGTGGGCGAAGAGTTCGATGTGGGTCCCAGTTTCATACGACGTCAACGCGACGAAGAAGCCATCTGGCGCCGACGAGTCGAAGGCTGGGTTGGTGGCCTTCGCGACAACTGCGAGCAGAGAGGCGGATGGCGATGGGCGATTCGCGACTTCGCCACCAGCGCGTCTACTGCTGGCGATCCTGCCTGTTAACGACCCTGTACATGATGTGCATTCGCATTTACGACTTTATGATTGCATTGCGCAGATTTTGTCTTTGGGTACACATTGCTGGAATGTGTCCCACAACAATAATGCCTGGAATGTCTTTTCTTGAGATATCCCTTGAGTGTTATGATGGGCGTGTTTTGGATAACCGCCTCACTCTTACAACGCATTTACGACCTTTATGACGGCACGACCGTATTACAGATGGGGCTTCATTGCTCGGACACATGACTCACGATATTTCCTTTGTTCACTCCAATGATCTACGGCGTCCGGGTATAGTCGTTCAGTACATAGGAAGATATTTGATAATACATGATAATTGCTTACCGCTTGACGCACCAACCACATCATGGCGAAGCAAACCCCTTTCTGTACGTACGCAGCCTCTATTGCCGCCAAGGGCGCTGGCGGCCCTCGGAGTCATATTTGTGGGGCCGATTGCTCACATGGCCAAGTCGACCCGCTCGTGTGCATCCCCACCATCTGTCGGGCGTCACCGCTCTTCCCACCCTATATATCATGTCGTGCTCCAACGACCCAGGCCATTACTTCCAGACGACGTACGAGTGTCTTCTCATAGTTTGCTGTTAACTCTGGCTGACATGCACATGGTTTAGCTCGTCCCTCGAGGAGTCGGCTCGGAAGGCTTCCAAGTCCAAGAACACTAAAGGCAACCCCACCAAGCTTCCGTCCAAGATCCTCGCCCTCGTTGCCGACCCTCACGATGAGAAGCACATCTACGTTGCGGAAGCTGCAGGCAGCGTGAAACACATCAATATTGAAGTCGGTCAGACATCTGCTCCTAAGCTCCGGCTGCATGGCTTCACGCCGTCTCAGCGTGCAGTGACTAACGTGTCTGCTTATAGACGAGTAAAGTCGCCGCTGCCTTTACCGGGCCCGCCGCACCCCTCACCTCTGTTGCCGTATCCGCCAAGTCCGGCACGCTGTTTGCTGGCTGCTGGGACAAGTCGATCTGGTCGTGGTCACTCGCGTCGCGGCAACCCTCTACACGCTTCCAGGGCCACAGTGATTTCGTTAAAGCCATCATATCATTCACTTTGAATGGCAAAGACATCTTAGTCTCGGCTTCGCAAGATGCTAGCATCATAGTATGGCAAGTCGCTACAGGGACAAAGCTGCACACGCTCAAAGGGCATACACGGGGCATTCTTGCTCTCGCCCTAGACCCGGTCGGCTATGAGCCTGGCAAAGACACTGTCACCGTGTTCAGTGCTGGGAGCGACCGAGAGATTAGGCGATGGCAAATCGGCTTCTCCTCCGCATCCGAGATCCAGCCATCACCAATCATCGCCCACGAGACAAGCATCGACGCCCTGCATTTCGACTCTGACGGCGACCTGTGGACAGCATCAGCGGACAAGACAGCAAGATGCTTGTCTAGATGCCGAGACTGGGACGAGGACTCCAAGTTTGAGCACCCTGACTTTGTGCGCGATGTCGCCATCGATGAGGATGGCGGATGGGTCATCACAGCGTGTAGAGATGAAGAGGTCCGCGTATGGGACAAGGCTAGTGGCAAGCTACACCATACTTTCACTGGGCACTTTGAAGAAGTCACGGGTCTTCTCTTGATGGGACAACGTATCATTAGTGTAGGCATTGACGCCACAGTTAGACAGTGGAGCGTGAAGCCGCAAGAACTTGCCAAGGCTATTCAAGAAACCGAAGACGATCGTCTCGGCAAGGAGAAGGACAAGGAACCCGAGCGAAAAGAAGGCATGATGACTGCGGAAGAAGAAGCGGAGCTCGCCGAGCTCTTAGAAGATAGCGATTAGACATCGACAAGACAACCGACGACCGGACATGCGCTCCCCAAGGTTTGCTGGAATTTTTTCGATTCAGTTTGTCCGGTCGGCACACCTAGGTAAATTCGAAACGAGACAACAGGCCGAGACAGTCATGTTCCACTCCACACTCCGGCCGAGACTCGCAAAAGGACGAACACGCCTTACTTTGCGACATTGCAGCTTTGGCTACACGCCTTCTCGATGATCCGGGCTTCTCGCTCTTTGAGAAGCGTTACGTTGGCCATGCTCACAGCTCAGTTCTCGCGTCAACGTTCGCCTGGGTCTGGGACAGTGTTTCTGTTCCCGCACACGCCGTCCGATGCCGGATGTGGAACGGTACCATGGTTGGCTTCCCCGCCTCTGTTAAGAGTAGCTTGGTATTCCCCATTTCTTATTGTGATTTGATGCATGGTGCTGTTTACTGGCGTCTAGCACTCGTGCCATGGATCTGGCGCTAGCCCACAGCTCTTTGTGCCGCGATGTGACCATTCAGCAAAGGACCTATTTCTTCGCGCAACCGAACGTTTCTGGCCAGCTCACCCCACCTAACCCCCCATCTCTCTTACTTGACCTTTCCCTACAAACCCTCCTCTTGCGTATCCGCAACGATTCGCCCTTACACCACCATTTTGGCTTGTCACGGAACCAACGGAGCAGGCTTTGCCGACGCTCTTAACCAAGGCCTCGCTTTCTCGCCACATTCGATGACCTAGTTTGCTTTTTTCCACCGACTGCACATACCAGCCGATACCTTGATCGATACTTTGCGAAACGTCCGTCCCAGCCTCCTTTTGAGGCATGTTGTTATCAAAGATGACGCATGCAAAGCGTGGACAAGGGAGAAGCCACTTCACGCCAGGGAGCGCTTGTCGCAGCCCCGCCACCAGTGTCGCCTTTTCAGGCTGTCGCGTGTGGACGATTCCAGCAGAAATGAAGCTTCGTGCTCCGACAGGCCTGTCGGTCCTTGGGTTATTGACGTGCAAGCATGCTTCTCCCTTGTTGCGGTCAAACCAGATGTAGGAAGTCGTGGCTTCTTTTGTCATCTTACGCACGCATCGTCGGCAAGTCGGATGTCGACCGCAATTCGCGCACAGTCGAAGCCAGTCTCTTTTCCGAAGGGGAAAGCATTACTTCAGTGCAATTCCTCTCCTTCAATCCGTCATCGACAGTCTTTTCTATGCGCACAGTATGAGACGGCAGACATGAGCTCCATCTATACCTACAGGTGTGTTGACTCTGACAGGCATCCAGTCCTTGGCGATACGTGCCCCATATCATATGGCTGGCTAGCACCGACATGTCTGGCCAATGGATTATGGCGTTAGCCGTTGAATGCAAGCGGGTATCGTTTTGGGTGTCGCTCGTCGGTATGCTTTTTGAAAGGTACGGGCCATGAAACGTTCGCCATCAGATGATCGAGATCGACTGTATGCAGTCGATGTTTTTGTCTTGCGCCGAAGTGCGAGACAGGAGGAGGAGCTTGCCGGCCAAAGGGATTTACACCCGCCACCGGTGTTGTTTTTTCAGACGACGAGTGTGGAAGATGCCTGCGACATGAAGCCTTTTTCGGAAGGTTTTGACAGACCGTTTGGTCCATGGCGTTCTTTGCCTGTCATTGCTCCTCCTCCAGGATCGGGCGTGATTGGGTAACTCCAGCGGGATACGCCTAGCCTGAAACAGCCCACTAATTTGACCTGTGGGAAACCCAGGTTTAATGATGTGATGGCGCTTTGGAGAGATCTTTTGGGGAAGGTTTCGGGAGTCTCGATCTATCTCAGCTCAATAGAGCTTCGTCTTTCGTACCAGCGCTTTCGAGATCCGGCCCATTCCAGCTTACCATATCTGCGGCCTTGTTTTCAGGGATTTGAGGCTGGTTTGCTCCTTGTTCTCCGTTCTGGCCCGAGCTCTGGTCATATCTACTCGCTCGCCCTTACTGGTTCCAGGTAGAGTATCCTTTTCTCACCCTATGATGGTTCGCGTGAGGAACCTGTTTAGCAGGGAACGGTCCACCGTACCCCCGCCACCAGTATAACCCTTCTCAGGGAGATGTGTGTGGAAGACGCCTGCGATATGGAACTTCTCTGGAAGTCTCTGGCAGACCTTTAAGGTCCATGGCACTTTGCTTACAGGTACCCTTGGACGCACATCCCCCGATGTCTTGGCTATTGTGCAGACCCCTCCTCCCCACTCACCAGCTGTGCCTCGGTGCCATATTCCCGTCTCGGGTACGCCCGCTCCATCAGGTATGCCTGCTTCCTCTGGGTTCGCCCGTCCATTCAGGTTCGCCTGTGTTCCGGATAAGTTCGCTTGTTCAGGTTGGCCTACGCCGCGCAGGTTCATCTGCGTGAGCTATCGTGCCGGCGTCCGTAACGCCGTCGGTCTTTTGTCCTGCAGGGAGCGTTCGCGTATCTCCGCCGCCAGTGGATCTCTTTTCAGGGACCCGTGTGCAGAAGAGGCCTACAGATATGGAGCTCACCGTCTGCTTTCGAGTTGACGGCTGAGTCTCTGATAGACCGCATGGTCCTTGGCTGAGATGCAGACAAACCTCAACTCTACTTTGTAGAGCCGTCCCTTTGCGGGTTATCATGTTACCCATTCGTGGGTTTTTGAGATTGGTCTTCCGGGACCTATTTGGTGTCGCCCTACGGGGTACAAATCTTGTGTCACTCTTATGGGCATCATCCATTTCGTGGAAAACTTTGCTCCAACGAGCTTCTATTACCGCCCTTTCCAGTCATCTCATGGGGATTTCGACATTTTGCGTCAGCATGTTGGAAAACAGAAAATCATTTCGTGTCATCGTTTTGGATAAAAGAAGAATTTATCGGCCGAATTGTCGGCTTCTGGCTATGGTGGCCAACCGCAGCGGGGCGGCTTGCTGAACTGGAAAGTCACTTGGAGAAACATGGATCAAGGCGTTTAATGCTGGTTTGATCGCAAGAGGTGGACGGGCGGTAGAAGTCGGACCCTTGCGCCTCCACGTGGTGCTGCCTGGATAGTCAACCACCGTCTTACTTTGAAGGTGGGAAATGAACTAAATGCTTGGGACGCAACGACGTGTAAGTCTTCCTCACTTTCACCGCAACTAATCTGGTAGTGACAACATCGTGCTGGTATCGCGCTACTGTGCTAAGGGACGATTGAGATGGCATGACATGTCTGCCTGGGCGACTACCGGCATTCCTTCTTGTCAGGATGCAACCATGTCGGGTGATGCGGATATGATTTCGGTATCTACTTCAGGAAGCCAAGAGTTCCCTGTGCTTCCCCCGCCGTCTCAATTTGCTTGTAATATATCTGACATAGATGGTGTCGTGCTTCTACATTCAAGGTGAAGTCCGTGCCGACACCAAGAGTATATAAAATGCCCAAGATGCTTCTTGCTGCGAGCATAAAATATCCAATCGAGTAGCTGTTGTTTATTTTATATAATCTGATTATCATTCACTATGCGGCATCGCTTTCGCTTCCACCTTGCTGACCGCATGGTCGATAGCGATGGGGGTCTTCACAACTGCCAGCAGAAGTGGAAAGCCGGTCAACCTACAGTTCGCATTATGCCTCTTGGTGACCCCGTCACGGCCAGCCCGGTAAATCTCCGAGCAAAAAAAGACCGTGAGAGGATAACTAACTCATTGTAGAAACGGGATACAGGTGCGTATATCTGACGTATGTGATATGGAAGGAGAATGAAGGACTGAGTTTTTTGAATAGCTATGAACGAAGGGAGCTATATATATGTGAAGAATGAGAGAGTGTAGGGATAACCCTGTTAGCGTGCAACAGTATACCTCTGGCTAAAGCTCCCATAAGCCGAAATTAAGAACACGGATTTCGTGGGTACCTTTTTTCCCCTTATACTTGTTCCTTGATACTGTGCTGTATTTAGTAGCAACTCTACGTAAAATGTTAGATGCAGTACCTTTTCTGCCTTTTTTTTTTCATCACCGGTGCCAGAGTGTTGCCAACGTGGAATCTACCGCTGCGGTGGCGAGGTCACTTGTACAATTTAGAATTGCACCTACCGCACCTCCTATAAGTAATACATGATTACTACGGATCGTGACTCGTTACTTGTTTCTCATCGAATTCGCCTTTACCAGTAGTCTCTAAATTCACTGACGGAACCCCACAGAGCTTTCTCGAACCACCCCCCGAAAACTTATCATCCAACACGGCTAATGCGGACAAGATCAAGGGCAGTTTCATGACCAGCAACATGGCCGCACAAAAACCTCCTGCCCGCGTGGCTCTCCTCCACACGCTCCAAAATCATAATGATGCACCTCGGGACAAACGACGTCTGGAAGTGCGCGCTCCCCCTCTCCGCCATCACCACCGCTTCCAGTAAAACTCGTTGATGAGACGCGTGACCTCGAACTACGTCATGAAAGATCCTGGTTGCGCACATGATTGTTATGCACCCGACCCAATTGCGTAGACTGCGGCCAGCGCGTGGTTGGGCTGGATAAGGCGATTAGCGTGTGGGCGACGAGAAAGATGACGGCGGCTAGTGCGCTGGTGGTTGTGGATGCATGGACGGGGTTTGATATGGAACGGATGATGGGGGATGGGGTGCATCTTAATGATGTTGGGAATTAGGCGGTTGGCTGAAGCAGACTGGTCATCAATCAACTTGAACTCAATCTGATTGATTGATTGAGTTCGTCAATCAACTTCAACTCAACTTAGGATAGTTAGAATTCAACTCCAACTCAACTTAGTAACATAAAGTTGATTGATTGATTGAGTTTAGGTTGTGTTTAAAGTCGCCACCCCAACACAATCGCCGCGCCTACGCAGCAACTTTACGCAATGCCGCAACCACATCAATTGCAGAAGTCCTATACTGAAGGCGATTTACAGCTTGCTATCTTAGATGTCAATTCACATCAATTTCGAAGCAATAAACGCGCTGCAGCTGCGTATAACGTCCCCCGAAGAACGCTTGTTGACCGACGCGCTGGACGACGTCCTCGACGCGATTGTGAGCCAAATACAAAGCGCCTTACAAAGCTAGAAGAGCAGGTGATTGTACAGCGTATACGCGACGAGTCTTTCCGTGGAATACCGCCCTCGAAGGCACACGTACGAGATATGGCTGATAGACTGCTGCGCGATCGCGGCGGCGAGCCTGTGGGCAAAAACTGGGTTGACAACTTCATACGACGTACACCTGAGCTGCGCACGCGTTGGAGCCGTCCGTACGATCGCCAGCGAGCTCTCTGCGAGGATCCAGCGGTTATCAGGCCCTGGTTCACGCTTATTCAGTCGATAAAGGCAAAGCATGGTATCTTAGACGAGGATACCTGGAATTTTGATGAGTCTGGCTTTATGATGGGCAGGATATCCTCTCAGCTTGTTGTTACAGGCTCAGAGAAACCTGGCAAACAGAAGAAGCTACAGCCTGGCGATCGCGAGTGGGTTACGCTGGTACAAGGCGTCGCTGCGACAGGGCGCGCTATCCCGCCCTTCCTCATCTTTGCAGGGAAGGTCCTCNGATATCCTCTCAGCTTGTTGTTACAGGCTCAGAGAAACCTGGCAAACAGAAGAAACTACAGCCTGGCGATCGCGAGTGGGTGACTCTAGTACAAGGCGGCTCTGCGACAGGGCGCGTTATCCCGCCCTTCCTCATCTTTGCAGGGAAGGTCCTTATCACCTCCTGGTTCGCAGATCTACCTCGCGATTGGATTATTACTGTCTCTCCTACTGGCTGGATTAACAGCGACCTCGCGCTCGCGTGGCTTAAGCACTTCGATGCTCATACAAAGGCGTCCTCTGTTGGGGCATATAGGCTGCTTGTCATTGACGGCCATGACAGCCACTGCTCAGTAGATTTCCAGGACTACTGCAAGGAGAACAAGATAATCGCTCTCTGCATGCCACCTCACTCGTCGCACCTCCTGCAGCCTCTTGACGTTGTCCCCTACTCGCTGTTAAAGCGCACGTACGGCGATGAGATCTCGCTCTTGGCACGCAGCCGCATCCACCATATCAACAAGGAAACCTTCCTACCAGCCTTTAAAGTAGCTTATAAGAAGACGTTTACACCAGAGAATGTTCGCGCTGGGTTTCGAGGCGCTGGGCTAGTCCCATACGACCCAGACGCTGTGTTATCAAAGCTAGATGTGCGGCTGCGTACGCCAACGCCACCTGCACCAGGCACTGTCGCCTGGGAGGCGCAAACACCGCGCAACGCCCGCGAGATAGAGGCGCAGTCAACGCTGATTCGGAATCGCATGCAAAAATATCGTGGGTCCCCAGCAAGTTCATTAGATGAGCAGGTTAAGCAGCTGAGTAAAGGCGCTCAGGAGATAGCTCATAATATGGTGTTGATGCAGGAGGAAATGAGCCGCCTGCGAGACGCTGTTGAAGCGTCAACAAAGCGTAAAAGCCGTAAAAGGCGATATATACAAGCAGAGGAGACTCTAACAGTTGGTGAGGTATCTGACCTAATTGCTGAAAAGGAGGGTAGTAGTCGTAAGGAGGGCGAGACGGCTGCGAAGAGGGTGCGCGCAGAGAGGCGCTGCGGCCGTTGCAGCAAGATTGGGCATAACTCCCGCACATGCAAGGTAGAAATTGAGGATATAGATGATAGCGACACTTCTGAATAATATTGTCTAGTTATATATAGCGAAGTAATTTGTTGTGGTGTTGCGCTGCGTCGCGGCGCGCGCGCTGCGCTGGGAAGAGTGCGCCGCTCGCTTGGGTGCGCCGCTCGCTTGTGAAGCACGTTAAGTATATTATGGGTGCTACTATGCGAAGCGTACATGGTACAATCACAGTCAGATTATGGCGTGCCATGCACCTGATGGTATGACTATCAGCCCTATCGCTCTGCAACGCATCGCAACCGACGGATCCGCACACTGTGCAGCAACCACAGCTCACTCTGACGGCCTGAGCCGACTCCCGGGATGCAAATTAGCTTTGTGTTGGAACGTGCCCACAACGTGAGTAGACGCGCCATTCGCTTTGGTCTGATCGAGCTTCTTTCCTGCAATTTCCAGACTCTTCTTCAGTTCGGTAGTGGGTGTTCCAAGGCTGCTTACGGTCACCGTACTCTCCATGCTCCCTTTCCTAGAGAGTGCGCCGTCCTGTCGCAGCAATCCTCTGATACCACCAGCCTTGCGCGCAGGCAGTTCACCTTTGCCTGCCGTAGCCACGTACAACAGGTATTTCAGGTTTGGTAAGGTATGGCGGATGTCGACTGGCCGTAAGCCAAGAGAGGTTGATAACATCTCAATGTTCTTATTGAGCAGAAAGACGGCGTACTCGAAGCGGTACCTGACAACGTTCTTCATGTACAGAGGATACGTGCGTTGATTAGACTGTTGATTTTGGGTAACGGCTAGCGGGTCGTCAATGGTCGATGTCGAGCCGTGTACGGATATCGGGTAGGGCAGTATGACGGATAGATACGGCGAAAGCAGGCTAACGACTTGAGCAACATGACCCAGTGCGGCAGAAGTCACGTCTTCTTTCACATCCTCGAAAGCTGAATTCGGTAGCAAAAGTCCCCGGATCGTGAATGTAAGGGACTTGCCAGACACGGGCTCGATGGGGAAGATGGTGAGCAGATCTTCGCAGACCCTTCGTCGTTGGCCAGCAATGTCCTCCGCAGTCTTTTCCAGGAGCTCCTTGGTCTCGGCGCCCTCGGACCTTTGTGCCGACATTTCACTATCCGCCTTTGACTGCCGTTCACATCCCAACTTCATTTTCTCTCGTCGACTCTCTATGTTGGCTTGCAGTTCATCCCGCCTTCTTCGCACAGCCATGACACGGCGTTTCTCGGCAGCTACAGCAGCTTGCACTGTCCGCAGATTTTCTTCCGTTTCGGCGACTGATTCGACAGTGGAGATGTCGTCTTTATTTGCCGCAAGTATGCTCTCAATCTCGTCAGCGATGCGATCGCGCGTGGTCAATGCATCTTGAATGCAATCGTCGAGCGTGGACAAGCGCATCAAGGCGTCGTACGACGAAGAGGGCAGCACTCTGCCGTCAGGATGCTCTTTTGGTGGCGCAAGTAGTTCTCGCCGCGTCCTTTCCTGTATTGGCAGATCGGTGAGGCTAGTATAGATGCCATCGGTCATATGAAACAGTATACAGTTTGGCGGAAGAGGGAGTCGGAACCCGCCGAGTGTTTTTCCAATGAATTGAAGCAATGGGAATTGCACGGCGTAGTCCAACAGGAACTGCCACTCCTTCATCGTCTCGCTCCTTGCCCACACTTTGACAGTAAGTTTATCCAGCCGTGTCACACCTGGTCCGCATGGATCCAAGTCGAAGAATTTGAAGTTAGGGTTCATGGCCTTGTGCGCAACCTCTGAGATATACACTGGATCCTGCTGGTCGTCGACGTGCAAGGTAAAGAAGGTGTCGGCCATGCGCATGGCAGTGATGTCCTCTAGCTTCTTCTGGCGGGTTAATGGGCTTGCACTGGTCCATTCCAGAGTGGAACGCCTCCTCAGTCCCTTGCCATGGCCGGGTCTAGTTGATTTTCTCGAAGCGATAGGGTCGCGCAAGCCGCCATTGCTGCGCCGTACGGTGTCGTCGGGGGAGTTGAGATCGCTCGATGACCGTGAATACACCAGGCCCCTGCCTTCCCTCGGCGCAAGGGTCTTGGTGGGCGACTTGAGTGCACTCGGGATAGCGTCATCGTCGATGGTCTTTCCGCGCGGCTTCGAGGGGCCTTCCGTGAGGGTGAGATTGCGAATAGTGATGCCTTGGAGATGCCTGAGCTTGCGATTCTGGCCTTCTATTAGCTACACTGGCTCGCAAGGACGATTGCGCAACGCACGTATGGTAGCAGCCATGGGCGCTCGCGTTGTGGAGGAGGAGGAGGGTCGGGCTGGCCAGCTGCATGGGACTGATCGCCAGCCATGTCTACGTAGCTTGTCGCGGAGGCAGGCGGGAGGATTGGGAATTGTGTTTGCGCCTCATTGGAGCATTCCGGGGTAAGACAAGACGCGCATGGGCAATGGCATCTGAACAGCCCATAGTAAGGGTAGCAGCTTGCTACGAGTTGAGCAGCGCGGAGCTGTCGCGCTGGAGCAAGCCCGAGGGTTGCTGGCGTTCCGCGGGAGAGGGACCGTGCGCCCTCGATTCTCGCATCTCTGCATCCATCTCCAACAGCATCTGCAAGTCAATTGGCATCGCCTGCAACCCCGCGCCATGCCTCGCTCACTCGCCCGGCTCCGGTACAGGCCGCCGCTAAAGCCCATCACCTTTGCCAACAGTGCGAGACGCATAGCGCCCGCCCACGAGGAAGTGCTCCAGCGGCGTGTCGCCGCCTATGTCCAACGCCAGTCCAACCCCAGGCATCTCCGCCTGCAGACCGTCGTAAATGAAAAAGCGAGGCGGCAAGCCACGGGCCAGCATGTGAATGCACCCATCAAGCCCTACACACTCCGCGACGTGGTGGACCCGGAAGGCACCGCCAAGCACGGCGAAATCATTTACATCTTTCGCAACACCAAGACCAACCAGATCATATACTCTTTCCAGGAGTTGCTACACGTACGACACCCCCACATTATCCGCTTTGGTTAGCTGCTGATCATCTCCAGAGCCACCACCTCGACCAGCTCCCCTTCATCGGCAAGCACTCGAAGCCGCCTGTGCTGCGCCCAGATGAATGGGTACCCCACTGCGTCGTCACCTTCCCTACCCCCGCCCAAGGCCAAAGTGCTTTCCGCAAGCTACGCGAGTTCCGGAGACTGCACGAGACCGCCTGGGAGAAGACAAACCCTGAAATGATCTCCATGGAGCGCAAGCAAAGGGTGAGGAAGATCATGGATCAACGTGCCAACACGAGCGCCGACCTGGCCGAAGTATTGCGGTTACAAGAGGCGCACGGCCTCAAGGCTGCGGGCGAATTGCTGGAGCACGAGCAAAAGGCGACGGCTATCCTGGACAAGCGGTGGGAGCAGATTGATGCGCTGGCGAACGCGAGCACGGCCAAGGAGAAGCCGACAGACAACCCTAAATGGCTGCAGGGACAAATAAGGTCCATGAACATGAAGCTCAAGATGAGACACCACCAGAGTGAAGCCGACCAAAAGAGCTTGAAGGCCACCAAAGCAAGTCTTGAGACTCGCCTAGGAAAGGTCCAGTACGCAATTCGAAAGGCCGAACAGTTCAAGAAGCTGCAGGAAGATCTCGCGCAGAAGGCGGCGCCAGCCAAAGAGCCGGGTGCTGAGGTGAGGTTGGACGAATTGAAGGCTCAAGCCCGTGTCCTGGAAGAGGCACTCGAGAACCCAGATCCTACCCGTTCCGCATCCGATCTTGAAATGGATGCTGCCCTTCTTGTCCAGCAACGGTCCGAGATTGCTTCTCTTGAACAGGCCTTCGATGCCAAGGCCCAGGCTGAGTCCCGCGACCACTACATTGCTCGCTCGGTTCTTCCCAAAGCCCTCAAGAAGACTCCCGTTCGGCCTTATACCCTCAATGGCATTTCGGTGCGATGGGCAGACATGCAAGATGCTCTCTATGCCGCACGCCAATGGCCCGAAGCCATTGAGCATGAGCCTCTGGAAATCCACAAGGCTCGGGGTGAGACCCTGATGCTCTCAGCTGAAGAGTACGAAGCCGAAAAGAGCCACGATGTTAGCCTTGTCTTGCAGGCTCTGCGGCAGAGGGATGATAGCCTGTCTTTGTCGCACGAGTCGGCAAATGTAGCACCAGCGCTGCGAAGTGGCATGCCGACCTTCATGCCGATACGGAACGCGTCCACGAATGCTACCGCATAGGGGCCACTGTACTTTATGTAGACAACTATTGTTTCAATGTATGCAACATCTTTCAACTGAAGCGGTCGCGTTGTTGATGGCCCAAAATGCCTGCTCTTTGACAACTCATCTCAAGTACCGTTTATTGAATTTTATGGTTCCAGTCAACATCGATACTGCAAGCGCATATTCATCCCGGTACCGGCTCTCGTTGGCATGTGGGATATCTTGTTTCTTCTCCCATGTCTTTATGTACTGTGCTAGACAAGGCAGTGAATGAAACTAGACAAGTGCTGTCACTCGCATCATATCCCGAACAACGATTTCGTGTCTTGAGTCATACTCATCTAATATGTACCAGATCCCGGGTATCCATGAAATAGTCCCGATTCCATCCGATTCGTACTTTGCCAACGCCAGCGTGCACGTATCCGCCCCATGGTTGCATTCACCATCAGAGCATCCCACAAATTCGTTCTTCAAATGGTCCCAATGTTCCGCTGAACCGCTGCCAGAGCTTCTGCGTTTGTACGACCCTGGGAAACCTGTGGAACCATGTGTTGGCAAAGATTCCCGGCAATGTTCACGTCGGCAATTGCTAACTTTGGTGAGAAGCATGATAGTAGCCGACGAGCCGTGCTATTCATGTGGAGAGCGTGGATGATGAGCGCGGAAATTGGCCGTAGACTGTGTGGCGTTTAGCCATTCGCGTCGTGCACTTGGCTGAAACCAGATCAGCTTGCGGCCGAATATCACAGTCATCAGCTGGCTCTTGGGGCCACCCGGGGTCCTTCTCGAGACCTCACTTTCTCCTCACCTCGCAGCAGAGTTTAGTATGGCTTCCAGATCCGTCATGAATTAATAAGAACTTATTTTTGGTCGGCATCATTAGACCCAACTGTCGTCTGCTCCATCTTCTTGGTGACATCCTCTTCATCCAATTTGAGAGTGAGCTTCTCCAGCCGCTCTTGCAAGGCCCTCTCCGTTTCCTTGAATCTCTTCTCGAATGCTTCGTCATCCTCTTCTCCAAACTCCAGCGCTGTAGGCGTCTTGTCTCCCTCTTCACTAGCTTCCTCTGTACTGCCCTCTTCCCTGTTCCTTGAAGCCTTATTCCACTCTCGCAACGCTGCAATTTTCCTGTCCTTGACTTCCTCAGTCTTTCGCGCACATATCTCGAGCCTCTTCAGGCTGCTCTTAGGCCATGACTCTTTCAAGTTACTGCCCTTCGGGAACGCCTTCGCCCCGTCGGGCAAGCGTATCCAATCCAGCTTACTCTCCACAAAAATATGCGCATCTGGCTCCATGAGGCTCGGAAAGTCTAATGTTCCTACACGAATATCACAAACAGCTTCTTCATGTGCGCTGTCCGCCCACAGCTGCACATGACATGTTGGGCATTCTGCGTGTCGAGCAATGATCCCCGCCTTCTTTTCGGTCGTGATGAACGCTGGCGGGACAGACGAGGTGATTTTGATATTGTATAACTCAATGCTAAGGAGCAATCCAAACGCGCTCCCCGTGAGCTTTTGACAGTCTGGGCAATGGCAGGCGAAACAGTATAGAGGAGATGTGAGTAGGCGATAGCGGATGGTGTTGCAGACACAGCCGCCTGCTATCGCTGGAAATGACTTGATTGTAGCCATGACGGTACTCTCCAGGGGTCGTCTTCTGTAGGGAAGGTGAAAACGTTGAACATGGAATATCGTCGTGTTGGCGTGCGTGCTCAGGGGGACGAGTCAGCATGATGTTCTCTATGCCAAGCCACTAGTCGAATTAGCGTTTGTCTCGTGTCCACCTGTAGACGCGATGTCGGCCTGTGGCGTACAAATCATGATTGCCGTCCTCACACATTCTCGTTTCCATTTCTATAAGCCTTCACCGTAAATTTTCTTTGCTTCTATAGTGAGTCAGCTTTGTCAGGAATAAAGGCCGCTTGAAGCAAGTCGCACGTTCTCATTCGTCACGGGGTAGAGATCAGCGTCTGCAACTGTCTCCGTAAACTGTAAAGTCAGCAGTACTCATGATATATTCAAAGCTCTAGGCCATCTCGTTGGATATGCTCTCCGTTGAGGTGATATAAACGACGTACATATCATCATAAAGAAAGCACTTCGCCATCGCGGATGACCTGATGGAGAAAACATTCGCTAACCAGGTTCGTGTTCTGGAAATTCGCGACATGATTTCACTGTTCAAGGTCTTCTGGTAGTCGGTAGATGGAGAATAAACGGCTATGTGTTCGTGCTCCTTGTCCTTAGAATTGTGTTTAGGGTGCTCAGACGCGTTGAGTCCAAGTGGAAATTGAATAGTGGCATGTAAATTAAGATGAGTAATGATGTGTTGTTTTTGTTATTGCAACAAATGAATAGAAATGGAACTTCATGCCCCTAGTTCTTTCTACGACCTCAAGCCGGAATGAAAATAGCTGTAATGATGATTTGATCTCCATCCGTGTTACAGTCCCTTCTACGATGGCACTAGGAGCAACAAGCCTGCACCTGCGACTAGACTTTCACCTCGCTTGTCAAGCCATACTTCATCCCTTCTTGTTAGCATTCACCGTTTTAGACTCACCCTGTATGAGTTGAGAACCCAACAGTCAGACTCCCAAAACATGCCCTCCTATGTCTTACCCTCGGAAGTCTTCTCCATCGCTTCTCGCATGATCACTAGTTGCGGGTGTTCTGCCATTCTTTCTCACTAATCAGACCTAGCTCCCTTTGATATCCCCACGTCGACCATCATCAGCGTGGCATGTGCGAGTTGTAAGTCGCGATCAACACTTATCTCGTCTATATTCAGTGGATCCATCATCACTATGACACATTTCCAATCCTCGGCCAACCCTTTGTGGCCCACAAGGTTGAGTTTCTTAGACACAGCTTGCCATAGCTGCAAGCAAAGTCTTATAATAGCGAAATGGTTAATTTTCATGAGAGGAAGTGAACCGCTGAATTCTTTGACATACGGAATTTGCAGTGGCTTTGCGTGCCGCCACTATGATAGCGTAAACAGTCATTCCGGTTGTTTTGATGGCTCCAGGTACATGATGTTGAGAAGCATCCTGTGACTGCAACCAATGTCATAGGGGCCATAGCCCATGGTGAGGTGGTTTTTTGCTTACTGTAATTTCCGAGGGATAAATCAGTGTAGGTAGGGTGGTGAGGGGAGCAGCTGGAGGGCACGAAGGAATGTCCAGCTTTCGAGAGTGTCAGATGATAAATAGCAAGTGTGATGTTGCGATCCGGGGACAAGCAATACCGTGATAGTGATCGAATCAGTGCGCTGCCGAGCTGGGACAAGACTGAAGTGAAGTCTAGTCCCGCCAAGACGGTCGTGCCCGAAGGCCATCGTTGCGTGATTCGGAAACGCAAAGGAACGAGCTCGAATAGGCTGCGAGTCCAGCCCACGCGACAATCGTGTCCAGCAGCCGAGAGCCTGTTTGGGACCATTGGATTGTTGAATTCCTGCTGAGGCTGGGGGTGGCGAACAGGCTATTTCTCGTTGGGTTCGTCTAGTAGGCCAGAGACATGCCGCAAGTGTGCCTGCAGGGTCCTTCGGCTCGATGCGACGCGGAGGCGGGCGAATTTCGGAGACCCTCCCTCGTTCGGCTTTCATTGCGACGTGCTAATTTACTACCTTCGTTATACGATGCTCTTTGAAAGCATCATTTGGCGGCGATGAAAGACGACCGCGAGACTCCAGAGTATCCGGGTGAAGGTCGAGACAGTCGAGACGGTCAGTGCTCCCCCACACTCCAGGTACGTACCCCAATCTCAGGCCCAGTTTTTGTTTCCCGCCAAGCGGCTACGCCCCTGCACGGATCTCTCACCGCCCCTGAAACTTTTTTTTTCGCCTTCGCTTCGCTTCTTTTCTGTTTTTCCCGCCCTGAGACCCACAACAACACCTTCTTGGAGACCCACTTTCTTTATATAAACTGTGTCTGTGTCCTCCTTCCCCGCATCCACTCACTCAAACAATCTCATCTTCACTTTCGTTCACTGTCACCGTGCAAGTCACATTTAAGACAATCACAACAGCCGTTCGTCACACGTGTCGCTTCAGCATCACAATCACTCAGCAGACAGTCACCACACCACTCGTCGCTATATAAACCTCAGATTCGGCTTCGTTCTTCATAAAGGACCAACACCCCCCCAAAAATAAGACACAACGTCGACATCAAGATGTTTGCCCGTATCACTACCCGTGTCCCTATCACTGCTGCCTTCGCCGGCAAGCGCGCCGCTCCCACCACCATTCGCTACAGCTCCTCCAGCTCCTCAAGCAGCGCTGCTCACATGATGGAAATGGCAGCCCAGGCTGAGCGACCAAGTATGTCACTTCACTCCCTCCCAAATCCCTTCAAACTCTAACCATATTACCAGACGCCACCGAAGTCGCTATACCCGTCATGTGGGCCATTTGTGGTGTCCTTACCTACACTGTCTGGAACCGCATGAGCGAGCGGAGCGCCGGCCAGAACGTTGAGAAGCTTCTCATCGTCTAAATGCGACATCATGATACCCATATCTTCTTCTGCGATACCCCGACACCTTTTCTGTCGACTCGCCATCGACTCGACCCAGTCTGTCCTTCTCTGCACTCCGTCTGCTCATAGAATAGACATAGACTTCTTGCAGCATAGCGTCTCGCTTCTGCATAATAGTTCTGCGGCACTTTAGATTGTTTTTACCTTGGCTTTGGATACTGGCATGGGATCATGTACGGTTATGTTCTGACATGGGTTATGGCTCATGGCTTGAATTCGGTTATGAAAACTGGACCACCGGTGATTTATTGGATTCATCAATGCAATTGACAAGCTTCACACTGCATCAGCTGACTGCACTTCGTTGCCCGCTCCTTTCGCAAGCATGGCTATACTAGTCTGACTGGCCCATTTCATCCTTCTAACGCACCCGTCGTACTTGATCTTCGGGCTTCAGAATGCTACATCAGGTGTTCTTTTTTTTTCATGCATCGGGTGAGGTTTTTGACATACGGCAAACCACAGGGCCGGGTGCGAACATACAACTTTGCCACTTGTGTGGAATAATCGCACGGTCGCGGCGGTAAGATGGCACAGGTACGCATTACCAAAAGTGCTCAAGGTCCTGAGATGTAGGTGCGAAACAAAAGTCATTCGATTCGAAAAACAAAAAACAACAACCAGTAACCGAAAAAAAGGGGAGAAAAGGGGCGTCTCCTTGAGAAAAAGGGAATGCGCCGTTGCAAATGCACAAACAATCGTCTCCAACGCCGCCATTCCAACCCACTCCGAAAACAAAAGGGGTACTTGATGTGAAAAATCGGTTACAATATCTTACAGCAATCATGTACAAAGCGCTGAGAAAAAAAAAAGAAAGGATAAGAAAATCAGAAAAGCCACGGCACTCCCAATTCACGATCCACGGAATTAGACATTCGCAGCCCTCGGGCCCGTACTGCGAGTATGCGTGTACTGGCTCTGCAACCACTCAGACCTAGTCTTTCCGCTACCATTACTCACGCTCCTGTGGAAATGCGTCCAGGAAAGGCTATTAGGCATTTCCTGCATAATCTGCTCGTAGTGCTTGAGATTGCCTTCAATTTGCTGCTTTTCATTCTCAATCCGCTCGACATCCAGCTGAGCCTTAGTTTTGCGGACAGGCGGTACACGCAGCGGTTTCAAGGCTTCGCGAAGCTCCTGGTCGGAGGAGGAGATTTGCGCTTTGATATAGGCGAGGGAGTTCGGGGAAGTGGCGTTGGAGCCGGATAAGGCGGTCATAATCGGTGTGCGGGGTGTGTAGGCGTGGGTATAATTCTGTGGTTGAGGTCGAGGTTGGAGGTGTGGGCGTTTGAGGTGTTCAAGTTTGGCTTTTTTGCCCTTTTCGAGGAGTTGCATTATGTCGAGACTTTCACCGTGCGGTATTGCTTCTTTATTACTGGGGGTGATGCAATCCATGTCGACTTCCTTCCTCAGGACATGGTCGATGTCGACGGCTGAGAAATAGGCACAAGATTGTGGAAGCTCGTTGATGCCCATTTGTTGTGCAAACATGGCTCGTGTCCATACGTTTGCGACCTGCAGCGCCATCGCAGCCCTGTACTTGTCTTTTTCCTTGACCAAGTATCTGATCTCGTCATGTACAGTAATGGCCAGACGGCAATCGAGGTTGTAGAGACGCGTTAGGTAGTCCATAGATACAATGAGGAGATGGAGGTAATCAACGCCAGATGACTGAATAGCCCAGTTGATTCGCGAAGTCATGAAGCCGCCTTTGCTAAGGTACCGTCTTTGTAGAGCTTCGGTAATGGCAGCTCCGAGCACTGGTGTCCTCGGCCTTTCCTGTTCGGCAAAGTCCTCCAGTTTGTTGAAGACAAATGATTCAGTACCGCCTCGCCAGAATGCACGTTCATGGAGAGACTTTCGCAAAGTCTTCTTGCCTTTGGTATTGTGATACAGCTCGTTGGCAGTTTTGGTAGTCTCAGCGTCGGTCAAGGAAGGGTTAAACTGCCGCAGCAGAGTCGAGGCAAACTTCAGTCCTGCCCCGTATATGCGGCCATAGTTGAAAACCTTTGCATCGTTCCTGGAGATGCCTAGAATGGACGCCGTTCGCGAATGCAAATCTGTTCCCGCTGCCTTGGTACCCTCGAGCGTCATGAAGCCAACAGCATTACCACCATGCAATTGGAAGGTTGCATCGCCAATCAGACTAGCGATCCATAGCTCTTGCGAGTCGACGTCTGCTCCGACAAAGCAGTAGCCTTTGGGTGCACGTACCATGGATTTGAGCTCGGAACCAACGCGATTCTTTTTCGCATTACTAGCTGTGAGCCACGTGTTCTCCACCGACCGTCTCGTAATGGTACCCATCGGAATGATTTGCGGTAGTATAAAGCCAACTTTGGACACCTTAGCCTTACCGGAAGATGACACGAGTTTCTCTACATTGCCCGGTTCCTTGTTGTATACAACCATTTGCGACATGATCCTGTCTCTTGCGCTGATCCAATACGAGCACGACGCGTTCATCTCCAGTGCTTCCTTGGCGTAGGCATACTCAGAGCCTAGCTTCCCCTTTTCAAAGTATTGTAGGTAGCCCTTGGCGAGTGGATTTGTACATCGCGCGAGTGGACCATCCTTGTGCGGGATTTTGTAGTAAGCATGAGCGGTGTCGTCGCGCAGTTTCAGGTTTTCTTCTTGGGCCATATCGAGCTCTTTCATACCTTTCTCGTTGTAGGCAAAGACTTCGTCCATGGGAACTTGGTAGGTCCACCCATGCAGATTGGACCAAACCAACGGATAACCATCCCACGCCAACTTCAACAGTATTGGTGTTATTCGTGTTCGGACAGTGAGGTTCATAGGGCCGTCGTTTTTGGTAAAGAGGTCTTTGTACCATTTGGGCATTCCTGGCTTCTTCTGTCGTGCTGCAGGCCGAGGTGGGTCATTCTTCTTTTTGCCCTTTACCATTTTCACTTCCTGACCTGACCAGTCCAGCTGGCTTAGCCAAGGGTCATTACGGTACACGTCTGGTTGGTCCTTGATCTCTAGTGCCTTGTCTGTGAGGGCCACTAGTCTCTCTTTGACTGCGTCGTCTAGTTTGTGGTATGTCGCTTCAGCGTTTCTGAGGTAGGCATCCCATGTTTCATCAACTGGGAGTATTTCAGAGGCTA
The DNA here is from genome assembly GCA_900634815.1 of Paradendryphiella salina. Lineage (NCBI taxonomy): Eukaryota > Fungi > Ascomycota > Dothideomycetes > Pleosporales > Pleosporaceae > Paradendryphiella > Paradendryphiella salina. The sequence goes on along the minus strand of LR132302.1, from coordinate 1,681 downwards.
GAAAGCGCAATGCAGCGAAGCTGACAGGGTGGGGACAAGTCTCCAGGAATAGAGGAAAGACCTTCTGGTAGACACGGTGTGTGATCTCTACGTCGGCGGCGCAATAATCGAGTAGTTCATCAAGCATTCCGCACACGCCTGGGCGGTCAAGCTCACCGAAATACTCTCTTTGTGCCTTGTCGATGGTAATGTTGCAATGGAACTGGGCTACATCTCGTAACGAGTTGATTGCACTTCTTCCTATCCAAAGCTCCTCCTCTTCGTCTGGCAAGGCGCCGGAGTTTAGCAGTCCTGACAGCTCTGCATTTTCATCGGCAGTGGATACCTTGTCGCGCAGCTCCTGGCTCTTCTTGTGCTTCATCCAGGACGGGCGTTGTCGAGAGCACATGCCGTTGGAAGCGACATGTAGCGACATGGTGTCAACAAAGGCGTTGTGGGACTGCGTGATGCTGTACTCCTCTGCGACGCGAGCCCTGTCGTAGCCTATGTTGTGCCCAACAATGACGCGAGGGACGGATTTGTCTCCTAGTGGGATAAGATGACGATCTGACTCGGACTCTGCCAACAACCAAGGTGATAACCAGGCGTACCAGGCTGTTGGACTGACTGCACATGCCATGCATGCAAACGACGTCTCTTTCCACATGACCTCGGTATCGAAGACGAGGCTCGTCTCGTCGGGCGCAGCGACCTTCTCCGTGGTGCCGTCGCTATTGTACTTGGTCCAGCCGCTCTGTCGCACCCATTTCTTCGGCTTGGGCGGAGGGTTTGCCCATACCAGCTTTTTTGCCATGGTCAAGTACGGCTCGGCAGCATCCATGCCCAGCCTGTAGAAGTGCTCGTCGAGGGTGGTGCCTTGCAATTCGGGCATGTCAAACCCCACGGGCGGGGTCTGATCCTGATTCTTGCCCAGCAGCTCATGCTGACGAAGGTGCTGCTTGGAGAGGGCGACGAGTTCGGGTGGAGGTTTAGTCTCAGCGCCAGGGAAAACTTGGGAGTGGATGTGCGTAGAAAGATGCTGGACGCCAATGGGACTGAAGCGGGCTTCTGAGGGGACTGGCATGCATTGATTAACCAAGGTATACTCTGCATGTTGCTGGCGCGCGCATACCATTCAGGCTGCCTTTGGGGGGCTTGCCATTTTGAGCATCGGTTGGCGACTGCGTCGTGGCGAGCCATCTTCGTGTTGGGGCGTTCGCAAAGGGCGTCTGCGCAGGAACCGGGCGGGAGCGATGGGCAGCGTTTGCGGCAAAGGGGCGACATGAGCAGCGCATCATGGCATGGCAGATACAGCGCGTCACTGCATGTTATCGTAGCATGCAAAAGTCGTGGGCGCTCGTGCAGCCTCCAACAGTGTCGTCATGTCTGATGGCTAGCCCAAATGTCCAAATCTTGGCGTCCCGCGATGGCCGTTTCCCCTCAGCCCTACGCGGGCGGGACTGCTGCACCCGCGTCCATGTGCATGCTGCATGTCCTCTTGTAGCACGCCCGAGCCCATGGGCGATCTCTGCGACGCCATGCCCAGACTCCTCCAACACATCGCGCCCACGCCGGTGAAGGCGAAGGCTGTCCCCTACTGCCTCGTGCTGCCGCCCACTAGTCGCCCACCTCGCCACCATGTCGGCCGACGACACGCACTTTGGCCATGGCGATGACACAGCTTCACCACCACCACCACCAC
>LR132301.1:0-33141 GCA_900634815.1 Paradendryphiella salina | reverse complement strand
CTTAGTACGGACCGAGCTTAGAGAAGTATAGCCTAACCCCGTGTAACATCTCTTACCCAGATTGCCAACTAGTTATTCTATCGTTTATAGAATTGAATAGTCTTTACCCGAATACCTACTATCCCACTTAGTCGCCAGACAACTCCACGACCCAACGCCGTACAATATCTCGCCTGCCTTAGTACGGACCAGGGATAGAGAAGTATCGCCGAACCCCGTGTAATACGCTGGAGGGTCGTTCGACGGCGTTGACGGAACAATCGACAGTACGACTAGCACTTCAGAGATCTTGATCGGACCCTGTTAGTCTGATGAGGAATTTGTCTATTAACACCGCGTGTGAATGTCAGCGCTATAAACCTTCGCAGTAGACGTGCCGAAGGCCCGAACTGCTATCCTGTCTCGGGACATGGTGTGTCTCTCTACTTAGGGACGCACCTTAAGAGGTTTCCACCTCCGCAGCCTCATGCCTGACTCTACACACGCATTTGATATAACCTGTTCGACCAAATGCCCTTGCAATACGGTGCTGAGGAACCCCCCAGGTTGACTTGGATGCGGAGCTTTTAAAAGCAGGTTCTTGACTCTTGGGACTGGGTGTCTTGACACAATATCCCGAACAGTGGTACTTTGTACCGTGTACTGGATACCAAGACGAGCTCCAGGATTAGCTCCGTTCAGCAATAACATCTCGACCATGGCCGTAGTCTGCGTCAAGCACTTCTCTCTTCCGAATGTTTCCTATGCACGCACTAACCTGGAGAAACGGCGAACAAAGCCGTGCCAAGGTAATCTGTCCGCGACGCGCGCATTTGCCACCCGAGGTTGACGAGATACCAGATACCTCTGACCAGCTTCGTCTCCGCATCGAGCTGCCACAGCAGCGCGATACTTGACCCGCGGAAGCATGATAGCCGAGACCGGAGATTGAAGCCGCCATAGACTGGTGTTTCCAGGTTCCGTAGTCCTCGCGCTTGGAAAATCGAGTCAAACTTTGTCTCGCAAGCCAATCTCCAGAAGCCCACCAACGACGTGTCTGTCCTCTTCGGTGACGCAATGGGCGCAGTTGCCGCGTTTAAGAAAAAAAAAAAGACGCTGAAACAAATATGTTCGCGTCTGCTGTCCGTGGCCATGGACAGCGGGACAAGCCGATGTTCCCAACGTCTAGTCTCGCGCCACACGCAAGCAGTACCCTCCTCCCACCTGGCCACACCTCCCGTATCCATACCACGGCGGGAAACACAGTGCCGTCATTTCGGCCCCCATCGAACCCATATCCAACGGTAAACCCGTGTCTCGAAATCTCGGCCTCTATTCAATACGCGTCTAGCCAGGCCTCTCAAGGTTTCATCGGAACTGCAAAACCTGGGATACCGCCCCGTTGCTCGCGGACACAGCGGCGCAGCATCGCTTCCACGATGAGCGGGTAGAAGGGATACCTTGTTTCGCGCAAGGCGACTTGCATATCTGCTTATCAAGCGATTCACGACTCCTAATACGAATTTGTTTGGCAAAAGCGGTGAGACTTGCCATGGGCGGGCGCGAGTAGTCGACGACGAAGAAGAAGAAGAGGCGGCGACTGACTTGGCTTCGACGGCGGACCCGAACGGGGCTGAGAAAATGCGACGATGGCGCGGAGGAGCTCGTTGGGAAGACTGACGAGGCCATGGATTAGGGTTCTCGTTGGTTTCAGTGGCGCGGTTTGGAATGGGTGGGGAGCAGTAGGTGTGGTGATGGTGTGGGCGATTGCGAGGCGGGTTGAGTATAGACTACTGACATCAGCGGGGTGCTGGAATGACTGGAGCTGTTGCTTTTAAGAAAGAGAAGGCGCCAATCGTATAAGAGCCGCTATTTCTCAGCGCACCCTTTAGTAGAATGCTCTGTTGTGGTGCAGTCTCCTCCTCTGATCACCTTTCCTAATGACATACAGTTCACAAACACAGTATTCACTCTGCAAAGAGAATACGGTCGAATTCACTTCCCATATTCGTGCAAACCACGCAAAGTACACACACATAGACACACAGACATCCACAAGACAGGCCAAGTGATAAGAAGGGCGTAACCATGAGGTTCCACAAAATAAAATAAAACCTAGACTTAAACCTGTCCTTTGCTACCACAATTCCAAAACCCAAACGCCCAAAGATGTGAGATGAGACTCGTACCCAAATGCAACCCGCAGAAGAACATTTTCCATGGTCAAGACAGAATCTTTCCAACAAAGAGCAGGAAGGAAGAGTATAGAAACGCCGGCTGTGAATACGCTTAGTGAAGATTTTCAAGGGAAGAGTGAAGTGGAGAAGTGTGATGAAAAAGAAAGTAGTAGAGAGTAAACAAATACATGGATTAAACTGAATACTGTTCTCTATAAAGAATGAAATAGACAAAATCAAGCGCTCAACAGAGAAGAAGAAAAAAAAAGAGAAGAGAGGGTTGAAAGCCAGTAAGAGAAAAGGGTTGTGTCGTGAGACAAGTCTTGCGATATCGAACAAAGAAGTCAGAACCGAATGATAAAAGGAAGAGGAACAAAGCGAATGGAGAGTAAGTTGCCAGCTCGTTTAAAGCGAGAGAGACGGAGGAAATAGAGTGTAATGTAAGGCGGAAATGGAGAGCCAATAACAATAACAAAAATCAAACTTTTGGTCCTCGCGAACCTACCCTCATCTTCTCATGTTCGCGCATATAAAAATCAATACTTCTGTCAAAAGAGATCGAGTGAGAGAGGTACGCCGATAAATCATTCGAGGCCTTCTTCCCGTCGTCATCATCGTCCGAGTCTTCGGCTGGCGACAGATAGTCATCATAGAGAGGATCGCGGGGCGGCTTTTCTCTCGATGTACGTTTGTTGTTGTTGTTGTTGTTGGGCGAGATGTCTCTTGCAGATGAGGTGTTGAAAGTGACGTTTTTACGCGCCACATCGCCGGATACAACGTCCATGGAGTCGACGGGCTTGGGGATGGCGTGTTGGAAATCTGGGATGAGAATGCTTGGTGGGCGAATAGTCGTATCCGATATCTTTTCCTCTAGGGCTTTATCCTGGACGTTGCTGATGCTGAGCACATTTTTCGGCCCAACGCAGGGTAGGGACGGTGGCGGCATAGATGTGACTGCCTGCTTCTGCTCTTTTCGCGGCGATGTCGGCATTGTGAAGATGGGTATGGACTCTTGCCGGATCTCCAACTCAGAGCCACAAACGCCCTCGCCAAATATTGTGCCCTCCTTCTCGTCCCAGAGCCTCTCATCAATCCTTGCTTCTTCAGTCGAGAATTGCAGATCCTTGATGCTCTCGTCAAGGCTGTGTCTTATCCGTTCGCTTTCGTACGACACCCGCTCTGGTTCTCCAAACCCTGAATCCTGATGCAGGGGCATGCGATATCCTTGCACGGTCGAAAAAGCCGCCCCAATCCTTCTTACCGATGGCTCCGGGCGATCAAAAATGGAGAACCCGGTACTAACTCTTGATGGCGGCCCGGTACTATTCGTCGTTGAAGAATTCCTGGAAACGTCGTATTCGAGATTAGCTAGCACAGCAGAGTCAGGCATCTGAGACTGCTGGCTATCGTAATAATCTGGAGTTTCTGCAGGCTCTGGGGGTGTTTGCGATGTCTGTGGTTGTGATTGTGCGAGATGGTGTACGCGATCGCTGAAAGAAGCTTTGCTTCCTACACCACGATGGTGACCCTTCCCAGACGGCTCTTGCAGGCTGCTGTGCCTGGAATGAGAGTCGATGGCTGGGAGCCCACTGCCAATTGACAATGCCAGGGGAACTTCCTCAGATGTGTTGTTACCAAGAAACGAATTCTCCATCTCGCCCGGAGGACTTGTGATGCAAATATCTTTCAGTTCCTGTGCCGCAAAGTCATGCACATCAATATCGCCACATCCTCTTTGAACAAGCTTGGTATCCCCGTCCACATAGACCTGTTCCCATCTTGTTTCCCTGCTAGCTGGGAGGCTTGCGAGTTCATTTTCAAGTTCCGAATCATCAAGCGACATGACAGACCGATGGCCAGGGTAAGGCGAGCGTGAGCAGTCGCTGCGTCGGTTCCTATCGCTGATACTTAATGGATCTGGAGAGCGGCCACGCTCAGAGTGGTCATTCGGTATGATGTATGAACCAGATGATTCGGGATACTCGGTGCGTGGGATATTGATCTCCTCAAACGACGATTGCTGCCTCGAATGGCGACGGTGCTTAGAAATGTCCCCAAGATCAACTGCTGTTCTGGGATCAATGTACTCCTTGTCGCTTCTGTGCGTGGAGATACTATCTCTAATGGCAGCCTTAGGCTTAAAGTCGTTGTCCAGGGCATCCTCGGGGAAACATTTAAGCAAATTCGCAGCGGATGGTCTGGCCCGAGGCGTATCGCTTAGGCATGCTCGAATAATGTCGCGGAAGTAGACCGGAACGTCAGTATCGCGGTGGTCAAGTGTGCGGGTCAATGGCCGCTGTTGGCGTTCGGGCTCATCTTGTTGCTCTGCTAACGCCCACAACACCATACCAAGCTGAAACAGGTCTGATTTGACGCCGATATATATCGATATCCGTTGGCCACTCTCGATAAGTTTAGCGAGCTCGGGTGGCTCCCACCCAACAGGGCAGCCGCGGCGATTGATGTCGATGATCTTCGCGTTGTCGTCATTGTCAATCACAATGTTGGAGAGGGTGAAATCTCCTTGGACAAACCCAGCTTCGTGGATCTCGGAAAGACCTTCGATGATCTGTCGTGCCCATCGCTCTCTACGCTCCCAGTATAACTGCCCTGTCAACTTGAAATCATAGATCATATCCACTAGCGCTCCTTGCTCTGCGTAGCTGATCAGCAGTCCCTTGATGAGTTCATCGTGCTCATCAACGATAACGCCCTCGAACCTGATGACAGACTTGGACTCTTGCAGGCTAACGAGCGCGTTGACCTCGTAAAGAAACTCCTCAACTGCATCCGGGCCTGGGATTTCCTTCTTTATGAGCGTTCGGTGGTTGACGGAGACCTTGTACACGAAGCCGGAAATGTGAGAGTCGAAGGAGAGGGCGTTTTCTCGGAAGCGTTTGCAGTCCAGGTGCTCGATTGCTGAAACGGCGGGATACGGGATGATCTCGTTGACATCCTCTGTGACGTGGACATGGAGGCGGCCATCTGTGGTTTCGAGCTTGAGGTTCGTCACAGTGTCGTAGAACTGAATTGCTGCGAGAGAATCACGGATGGCTTCATATATGCGCGAGCTCTTGTCGCGCTGGTAATGTAGAGTCTTGAGATCGGCCTCGAGCGAATCGGCCTCTAGCTGTCGATAGTCGCACGATACAGTGACCCTCCTCCATCTGTTTGGCTCTTCGGCGAAAGTAACAAAGAACTTCTCGCGATCTGACATGTCCCGGAAGTGCATGCTCAGGTTCAAAATCCATTTCGCTTCCAACTCTTCTTGTAGCCGTATATCGTCAATATCAGATCCTGAGTGATGCGAGTTATGCTCAGAGAAAGCGTCGGCTACTTCTAGAATTGGAGGCGGCGGTGGTGATGACTGTGGCGGCGGGGGCAGCAGCTCCCCTACAGAACCGCCTGCAGACATGTAATCTTCCGGCTCTTCAACGCCGTAGTCCACCTGACGTGCGCCTGCTGGTATATTCGAGTCTGGGCCTCCGCCTATTGTCCGCTCCTCCGCCACAGGAGGTGGCTCCTTCTGAGTGTTGCTTTGGGTCTTGCTTAGATGCGGGCTCAGGACGTCGGGTGCGGATATAGAAGGGGCGGAGACGGGGGGCGGCGAAAGGTTTCGCTTCGAGGGCGCTGAACTTTGACGGTCTTCGGAGGCGGTTCTACGTTGTTCATATTCTGCAGGCACCTCTAGCAGCTTATCTCTCTTCTCGCTCTGCATTCGCCTAAACGTCAGTGGTCTAGGCAGCCCTGGGATGACCTTCCTGCTACCTCTGCGACCCAGCAGCCCGCCACTCGAGTGCGGTCGCGTAGGCTCCTTGGGCTTCTCCACATCGGGCTTCGCAGCTTTCGTCGGCGATGGCGGTGGATCCTGCTCCTCCTTCTTCAGCCATGAGCCAATCTTCTGGAAGCTAATGCGATCCCACATGCTCCTGTGTTCGCTGACTTCTGTGCGTGCCCTTTGCCTGCTACGGCTTCTGCTCGAATCGCCATTGTCTGCTGAAAGCAGCGGCATCTTCTTCTCGTGTCGCCTGTCGCACGCGCACTACGATGCGTGGTGCCGTTTCCTGTCTCAGCTTCTTCCCAGCCTTCTTAACCCCCTCTGCCAGCCTTCACGGTGCGGAGAAAGGAGAAACTCAGGCGGGCGGGTCGGGCCTTCTCTTCGCGTTGCGGGAAATTTCCTGGTCGGATGCAGATTGATTGAAACTCTGTGCTATCGATTTGGCGCCAACTGCATGCTGTGTCGCGGTTGTGTGTAACTGTGGCTTCCTGCATCCATCGACCTAGTTCATACTCTGTGCCTCGAAACCGCGATGGCGCATTTGCCCCTCTCACTTCTCTTTTGCTGTTTTTTTCTTCTTCCTGTCCTGCAGACTTTTTGCAATCCAGGCGTGCAAACAACAAAAAATTCCACTCGGTCTATTGTTGACGCCCAAGCGACATGCCAGGGACCAAGTTGGAGCCTAACCTTCCCAACGGGCGGGCGACGACGACGAAAAGGTAGCAATGGGCGCAGGACGTTGGGCGAGTGAGGTTCAATGAGACGGCGGCGAGCAGCAGGCTGACGGGCGACGGTCCTTCCGGGGTGGCAGGCAACGAGGGATGCGACGTGCGATGATGAGTCTGATGTGAGTTGGGACGAATGCGCGACAGAAGGCTGGGGTATGATAGCCAATGAATGCGGAGAAGGGCGCGACTCTCCCCCCGTAGAGCCGGCTTAGCACCACCACCACGTTAGCGTATCCCGAACAATTGAGCAAATCAAATATCCCAGAGGCGAACTATCGGCACCTCACACAAGCCTGTCGTAATCGGCACCAAGGTTATCAAAAGTCTCACCAAAGCGGGGGAAGGGGAAGAGGGGAGAAAAAAGAGGGAGAGAGAGAGTGTGTGTGTGACAAAAAAAATAAGGACGACAGATTCAGAGGCAGGTTTTTTCCAGCTCATGCAGCATCGTAATGTTTTTGGGTGGTTGCTGTCATTAGAACAGCTGGCGGTCAGGCGGCTAGCGAGGCCCATTGGACCAAAAAAAGGGGGGCCTTCTGCCTTGCAGTATGCGCAGCAAGCAGCAAAAGTCCGAATTCGGGTACGCTCTCGTCAAATCAGACTCCGGTGAGGAAAAGAAAAGGCCGTCTGGTACCGCCGATTTTATACTGATTGGTCTTTGCCCTGGGGTGTGGCAGCCACTCCAACAACCTGCGGTGAGAGTCGCACGTATCTCACCGTTTGCATCAGCGACACACACACTTGTATCTTACCTCCTTGGAATAACAACGATGATAGACAGAACAACTATTTTGCGACACGGGTGGTGGAGGAGCTTGCTGCTTTACCCACACCCCTGGCGCCAACCCCTCATCAATTCTTCACATCACTATATGAGCAAACCCCCTCTTTCGGGCTGGCATACATTAGTCGACGCGTAGACGAGCGCAGACTACTGCACCTCGTGGTACTAACGGGAGTGTACCTCCTTGCTCAGCAACGAAGTAGACACAAGCCTGTCGCACAGCCGACGTTACTGGCGAGAGCCTCGAGTCGCGGGCTGAATCTGCGCGTTCGGGCATGGACAAAAAGACTCGCTAAGGTACCTGAATCCTTCGCTTCCTGCGGATTGGACGGTGTTGTTCCAACGAAGAAAGAAAAAGGCTTCTCAACGGGAATTTCTGCGTCTTGCATGTGAAGTGGATGGGTTCATGGAGGACGAAGAGGATTGTGGCTCCTCTAAACTGCGCCTCCAAGGGGGCACCTCCAGAGCACTTCTTCTTCATAGTTAGCCACCTGGTTAGTCCTCCAAAGCGTTTTCCTGCATCGGACTACGCCATGCCATCTGCAAACGCAGCATCGCAACCTCGAGGAAATCACTGTTATCGCTACGTAGTATGACAACAGCCGCAATCTCCCTCCCTCAACACATCACAGCCATGTTTCCCAATTCCAACCCATGATTCGCCCATGCCACAATCCGTTCCCTCCCGTTCGCAGTATGCGTTGTTCGCCTCCTATCTCTCTTGCCCTCCCATCTGCCGTGACGATGGTGGTGGCGGCGTTTCAAGCCGCTGACACGTCAACAGCGTTCACGTCCACGCAACACCACGCCGTTTCACGCAGAGAACCCCCAAGTCATCATGCAGTGCCTCGCCATGCAGGGCAAAAAAAAAAAAAAAAACCACGCTGTCGCAAAACTGGGCCATTGTCCAATAACTGCATGGACATGCGTGCGACTGTGTAAATATACCATATGGCGTTCGTTTATCAGAAGAGTGGTTTGGTGGCGCGAGTACGTCCGCGGATGCGGCGCGTACGCTGGAATCCAGCATTCACCAAAACCTAACAATACATACTACCTATGATACTCGCACACATGGCAAAATAAACTACAGCGCAGAAGAGAACGTTTGTACCGAACGCAAAAAAAATCCTATCCATATTTCTTCCCTACCTTTGCTTGCGGCCTCGACAGCAGCTTGCATCACCACATGCATCCACCCATTCCCCCACCTACCTCGACGCGCCGCGCATGGAGGGGGTAAACAGGACAAGAAAAGATTGGTGTGACGCCAACGCCCAACAACAACAACAACAACAACAACAGCAACGACGAGGGATGAATACCCTTGTACTGACCGATTATTTCCTGTATACATCGGATGACAGCGGCAACACTCGCGACAGACAAACAAGGGACGTCCGCTATACGTGCGATTAGAATCCAGGTACGGAAACAGCAATGGTGCTTGTCGACTGTACACGACTTCGCAGCAGTGGTGGCTCGGGAGCAAGCAACAAGGGAAAAAGGGAGAGAGAGAGAGAGAGAGAGAGAGAGAGAGAGAGAGAGAGAGAGAGAGAGAGAGGGGGGGGTGAGTATAGGCTAGATACAGACCGAAGCGTCCAACGACGCACGAGAAAAAAACATGGTAGATGCAGAAAAGATGAAAAGGCATCATGCTCGTTGGGACATGCAAAGACTTCAGCAGGTAAAATCTGGATCCAGAAAATAAAACGTCTTTTATAGAGAAGAGAGAATTTTGGATTTTGATCATTCATTACCAAAAAGATGCTTGGGAGAATCGTGAATGGCTTCATCCTGGATAGTAGCCAAATGCTATGCCAACAACAAAAAAACAAGATAAACGCCTAGAATGCACTGGTCTTGCTGCAATTCTATACTGCTTCCTCGTTGGGTCCCTGTACATATCTTACATTGAAAAGTCAAAGCGAGTAACTCAATCGTCATCATCACCAGACTCTTCTTCCTCTTCTTCCTTCTTCTTTTGCTCGCGTTTCTTGCGGTCGCCCTTCTTGGCCTTGAGTTCCTTCTCCCACATCTTGTTTGCAGCGTCCTTGTCGAGGTCGGGGAAGACAATGTCGAAGACTTCCTTGTACCATGATACGGGGCGACCTTCGATGCCTTCTTTGATGTTCTGGGATAGGTTAGCAAATGCATTTCGTGGGGGGACCAAAGTATACATACCTCTGGCAATTCAAGCCAGTCGCTCATGTTGTCGTGTGGGAAGATGACCGTCTTTGCGCCCGCTCGCCGTGCGGCAACAGTCTTCTCACGGAGACCACCAATCCTTAGCACCTTTCCGGTAAGAGTAAGCTCACCGGTCATGGCGACGTCATCCCTGATCTTTTTGTTGAGCGCCAGACTGAGCATGCTGGTGGCCATGGTGATACCGGCGCTAGGTCCATCCTTGGGAGTACCACCCTCAGGGCAATGCAAATGTATTCTTGCATGTTCAAAGAACTTATTCTTGGGGTACTCGCGGGCTAGAATGCTCTTGGCGAATGAGTAGGCAACCCCGGTTGACTCCTTCATGACATCCCGGAGAGAACCACTGCGCTCCAGGCCGGGTGATGATGATGCCGATAGTGCATTCTGCATGATAGATTCAATGTAGAGTGCTGAGCCACCCATTGAAGTCCATGCTAGCCCCATGGCCACACCGGGTGGGGTGAAGTCGTAGAGCCTGTCAGAAGTGAAGATGGCCGGACCGACATAGTCTTTCAGGTTGTCTTTGTTGATAGAAACGTGTACTGAGTCGGGTACCTTGAGAGCGACACGTGGCTTCTCAGCGGTCTGTTCCTCGATGTTTTGTGGAGTCTCCTTTGGATCGCTCTCGTCCTTCTTGGACTCTTGTTGGGCAGCCTTGCCCTCCTCGGTTAGAGCAGCAGCCTCGGGCAGAGCGTCTTCACCCACATCGATGACAATTTTGAGTGCTGACTTTCGGTACACCTTCTCAATGTGTTTCTTCAGGTTTCGAACACCCGATTCACGGCAGTACTTGTTGATGAGTTCGACAATAGCATCGTTCTCGAGCACAACGTCTGCGTCTTTCAGCCCGCTCATCTCTTTCGCTGCAGGTGAAAGGTACTTTTCAGCAATTGCAATCTTCTCATCTGATACATAACCGGACAGGCGGATGACTTCCATACGGTCGAGCAACGGCTGTGGGATTGTCTCGTCCATGTTGGCTGTACATACGAACAAGACCTTGGAAAGGTCGACAGGCACATCTAGATAATGATCCAGAAAGCTGTTGTTCTGCTCTGGATCAAGCAGTTCAAGAAGCGCAGATGCCGGGTCACCGTGGTTGCTATTCCGGCCAATCTTGTCGACTTCGTCAATCAAGACGAGCGGGTTCTCCGTCTGGCACTTCTTGAGGGCTTGAATGATACGTCCGGGTAGCGCACCAACGTAGGTTCTCCTATGACCCTTGATTTCTGCCACATCGTACATACCACCGACACTGAAGCGGTAGTACTGGCGGTTCAAGGCGCGGGCGATTGACTTTCCGATCGAAGTTTTACCTACACCGGGAGGGCCGACCAAGCAGAGAATCTTGCCCTCAACGGTGCCGCGCAATTTACCGACAGCAATAAACTCCAGGATGCGATCCTTGACGTCTTTCAGTCCGTGGTGATCCTCGTCCAAGACTTCGCGTGCGTGTTGGATACCAAAGTTCTCGGCGCTACGCAGGCCCCAAGGTAGCTGGGTAAGCCAGTCGAGGTAGTTGCGGGTGACGTTGAACTCTGAGCCGTTGGGCTCAAGACCCTGAAGTTTGCTCATCTCCTCTTCAAAGACCTTGCGCACAGCCTCGGGCATGGCGAGCTTGTTGGCCTTTTCGTTGAACTTCTCGATCAGCTTGTCTTTGCCATCTGATTCGATGCCGAGCTCGCGCTTGATTCCCTTCATCTGCTCCATCAACATGTATTCGCGATGTTTCTTGGTGACTCTGGCGTTGACGTCGTCGGCAACCTTCTTCTGCAGCTCCGCGCTGATGAGCTCCTTCTTCAGAACCTCGAGAGCTTTGCTCAGACGCTTCTCGATGTCCATCTCTTCCAGAGCATCCTGGAGCTCGTGCGACTCTGCTTGCGCTACCGCAGCTGCAAAGTCTGCGAGCTTGACTGGGTCTTCGCCGACGTTCATGGTAGTGTGTACGGAAAAGGTGGAAACGTGGTCGCGGAATAGTGGGTTCAAGAGAGCGACGCCCTTGAATGTGTTCACAATCTCGTTAACCAGCACCTGGATTGTCTTGTTTGTCTTGAGGTCGAATGGTTCCTCGACCATGTTCTCGACATCTGCAATGCTGACCTTGCGACCCTTGAGAATGGTAGGGACCAATGCCCCTTGCGCAGTCTTGGCCTCTTCGGTAGATTCCTCGAAGCTGGCAACGACGTCGCCCTTGTTTTGCGTCGCAGGTGCGTCAGCTTCTGGGGCTTCGGCAGCGTCGTCCAATGTACTCTCGGCCACGGATGGCTCCTCTTTGGGCGGTGGTGGCGACTTGAGATCCGTCATCTTTATGCGGCGGTGCGGGTAGAGAACGCAGGTCATGGCAAAGTTGTCGTCGGCGCCGACGGGGAACGCGCTTGTGACCTGGCAGAAGGTGCCGACGTCGTAGACTTCGCTGGGATCGTGGATGACGTCCTTGTCGGCCGTGTCATCCTTGAACATGAAGGCACCGATGTATGGCTGTCCCCGCTTCACCATGTCGGCGATTGCCTGTCCGACCTCTCTATCTCTGATGGTGATGGCCTTGTAGAAGCCTGGGAATAGCGGGCGCTTGACGAGCGGTATCGCCATGACTTGCGGGTACACATCAGGTATCGAGGGCTTGACCAGCGCTCGTTCGGCGCCCTTTCGCTTCTTGCCACCCCCATCCCCGCCGTCGCTGCCTCCTCCTCCTCCCGCTGCGCTGCCTCGCCCAGAAGCTGCCTTGGGTGGTATTGGCTCGGGCGCGTCGCTCTTGGCCTCGAGCTCCTTGGTTTCGTTTTCCTCTTCCTCGGCCTCCTCCCGTGGCTCGGGCGGCGTCTTGCTATCCTTTTCCTTTTGTCTACTCAGCGATGTGGAGAAGGTGCGGTATGCGAAGAGGGCGGCGGGCGGCGACGGATACGGGTGATGTGGCCGCGCGACAAGAGATGCGGTGCATTGGGCGGGGAGATGTCGCGATGATGCTCTTGTAGTGAGTGTCCTGGACGTCGAGCGTGATGCCTGGCGAAGGGCTGCCCGCCACGGCAAGTTCTGGCTCTGGAACATGATATTCCGGAATTATGCGCGCCCAGACGGCGATAGTACTACACAAAGAATGGAAAGAGTCTGCGCAGAGACACGCAGCGCTCGTTTGCCTGGGTGCAAGAAGGGATGCGAGGGGAAATGGGGTGGCAATGCAGAAAGACGTGTGGTAGTGGCGGCATGTGCATTGCTCAGCAACGTCCACATCTCGACATCATCACCGCCCAAGCTCCTCCGATAGTCCCGATGGCGAAACCTCGGCCCTACGCGACACATGGATTGCACCTCCCAATGCCCTCCTTTGCATCGCCGCACGCCACATCTTCGCCCGTACACAATCCCTACACGTCTCTATACTGGCAGATCATGCTTGGGGCATCCTCGGTCTGCTGTGCATCTCATACTGCAGCACGACGTCGGCCTCCCGGCTGCCATGGCGGCCTCTATTTGCCATCCTATGGAACATTCTCGAATTCGTCCGAATATCGCGAAGAACGGCCGTGCAGCAACCATCAAGCAGTGGCACGGCCGCAACAACAAGATGCATGTACGCGGTTGCTTCTCGCCTCCGAAGTCTAGGCTCGACGCGTCTTCATTGAAGCCCTGGTCTGGCAGTATTTCCTGCCATGTGGCAACTCCTTGTTTCGATGCCTTGTTCCGTGACTTGCGCTTCGAAGGGTGCAGTTCACCCTTGTTGATCTTGTTCCACATGTCCGATGCTGCCGTTTACTCCGAATCATCGTCTCTTCTTCTCTTGCCCCCTTCGGCTTCGTTGGTAGTCAGTAACACGCGGTCTGGTGCACCGACGAGACCCTCACCATCAGTGTACTGTTGATAATTGTAGTACGTCATGAAACCGCCCGTAAGGAGGGGAAAGAGGACTATGACTATGACAAGAATGATGGGTGCCATGATATGCTGAGATACCAGCTGCGCACCGCCCCGTGTCGCCCCGTGTCTGCCAATGCAGCTAGCGCGATTCCTTCTGGCAGCTATCCTAGATACTACGACATGTCTATCAAGCGAATCAGCATCTGTTGCATGGCGAGAAGTTCAGAGAACAACCGAAGATGGATCATTGTTTGTTTGGTTGTGTAAGTGACTTCGATGCCGCAGCGGCAGAAGTCACGACGCAATAGGGACAACAATAACGGTGAGATAAGCGCTGTATAGACTGTGTCCTTTGCTAAGATTGTCTGGAATTCTTAGCTTTGCTCAAGTCGTCACAGCTAGCTATGCACACTTTGTGGATACACATTAGAGCTTCTCTGTGCAACGATACTGTTTAGCAATAAAGAAATAAAAAACAAAGAAACGTGGAAACACACCAACGCAAGAGCACACAACCATAGGTTCAACCAGAAAATGAAGCACCAGTTTCGAAATATTGAAACACAGTATTACTTTTCTCATTGTCATGACGACAGTGGCAATGGTGCCGGTATATCTACAGAGAGGAAAAATAACCTCACTTAGGGGCACCAACCATTTTTCTAGTTGCAGTCTCCAGAATCGCTCTGGCAGCCAGTACCGCAGTGACCAGTGGTGGTTCCACACCAGCCGTACTGCGAGCAGCAAGTACCAAACGTGGATCCAGCACAAGTCGCGCCACCTTGAGTGCCACAGGTACCATCAGTGGACACCTGTTTGGCAGGAGTGGTAGGAGCAGGAGAATCGCCGCCGTCGCTTGTGCAGGTACCAAAGGAAGAGTTGCAACCGGTGCCGCAGTGGCCCGTGGTGGTACCGCACCATCCGTACTGCGAGCAGCAGTTGCCAAAAGAAGATCCCTGGCACGTTCCCTTGTCAGCGCCACAGGTGCCGTCGGTTGAAACAGTGGTGCTGCCACCGCCACTAGAAGGAGGTGGTGTTGAGCCGCCAGTCCCGCTGGATGTGCGGTACCAGTTGGCCTCGGGCTCGCCCATACATTCGCCCATGGTGACGCCGCGGTAGCCCTTGGACTGGAGGTACTCGAGCATGTAGCCAGTGAGGTCCAACGCCGTCTGCTCGTGGATGTCGTGGGCAATGGCCAGACGGTCGCCAGTAGTGGGGCCACCCTGAGTGGCGTCAAGGATGCGCTTGAAGTTGTCCTTGGCGACTTGAATATTGGATAGTTGGTTGTAGTCATCCGTGTCCAGGTCGAAGTAGCTGATAACGTATCCCAAGTCCTTCATCACGGTCTGGCACGCCGCGTTGCAAGACGAGTAAGGGGGACGCATGTACGTCGGGTACTTGCCGATGATGTTCCTGATTGCCATTTCGTTCTTGACCATTTGATCATAACGCTGCGCATCCGTGATGATGCTGAGATCTTGATGCGACCAGGTGTGGGATGCAACTTGATGACCCTCCGACACCATGCGCTTGATGATGGTAGACCATTGAGAGGTAGTGTCAATGGCACCCTTGCTGAGGTTGATACCGGTGACGAAGAAGGTAGCCGTGAATCCATATTGGGCGAATTGATCGAGGACGCGGTCAGTGTAGATGTATGGACTATGCAGGAGTCAATTGCGGCTCCAATGCACGCTAATGTGTTGAGTAGCTTACCCATCATCGTAGGTGATGGCAACAGTTCCTGCGTTCTGGCAAGCGTAGACACCCGCGCCACCGTATGGGACATTGCCCTTCTGAGGGCGAGCATCGTTACGTGTGCTGGCACCTTCGGGTGTCTTGTTGCCATCGCAGCCTGGGCCGAAATCGATCAAGCAGTCAGGGGCTTGACAATGATCCTTTGTCGTTCCACAGTAGCCCTGTACACAATTAGCATCGCCCACGTTATACGAATTAATGGAGAACTTACGGAACCAGAGCAGCAGTAGTTTGCGTCACACTTCGCATTGTTGAAGCTGGGCCCACAGCGTCCGTTCTGGCCTCCCTGACGCGTCTCCAAAAGACCACCCCTAGAATCGACAGGGTGTCGAAGTGTGCGAGCAGTAATGGGAGCCTTGAAGTCCGCTTGTAAGCTCCTGGGGAGACCAAAAACCTTGGGTGCACCTGGGACGCCTCCATGGGCAGCCACAAGGGGCGCCACCAGGGCGGCAGTAGTCATATCCAGGAAGCGCATAGTGCCGGTATGGTTATAGTATTAAGAATAAGACGGGGGTGTCGATGAGAGAAGCGAGAGGACAGCCTGCCAGAAAGGGAAAGTGGCGAAGCTAAAGGACGAATGCAGGGAGCGGGATGGAATTCGGAGGTGTCGCAGGCACCAAATACTTATACCACGCGAGCATCATTGTTTCCACCCGTGGAACGCACAGGCATGACGGTTCGGGTAACTAAGGAGCGCAGGCTAAGACGCACATCCGGCGCGCACGCATTGAAGCCAAGAGGGCACGACCGCGAGAGCTGTGGAGGAATACGATGAGACGGCGTAGCGTGGCCATGGAAATGCTTGGGGGGTGGAGTAAGCAAAGCTCCAAAAGCCGCCGAGAAAAGAAAAAGCTGATAGTTTCATCACCTTGGGAGCCGGCCAGTTACACTCCACACAATTTCAGGTACACGGTGTTAGCCCATTTCCCAACCAAACAAAGTAGAATTCCTCCACCTATGCGGCAACGGTCGAGTATGTCAGCCCGGCGGGAAAGATCTTTCTTCTTTGTCTTTGCCTCAATAAGATGCATCTCCGCCACTGTGCGTGCACGCTTGCAAAAGTAAAGAGCAAAGGAACGTTAGTGTACGATGATGTATCTTAGTAGCATATGATAGGGGAAAGCGGGAGTTGCAGCGCCAAGTATCGGAGGCACGCCGATGGCAGAACGAAGGCTTGCCCAGACCTTCCTAGCGACTGGGCGCGCGCTCAAAATAGCTGCGCGGTTGCGAGAAGTTATCTCCTGGGTCGGTAATGCGGCGTCGCGAAAGGTTTGGTCGTATGGCAGTTGGACATACTTGTCGGTAGGTTTGTTGAGTGTGGAGAAGATGATGTTGTAGAAGGATTGGGGCGCGGGTACGTCATCATCGAATCCACTTCTGGCGAGACCCCTGGTTCCTTTTGCTACGAGTATCGCGATCTCTGTTGCGTTCGGTAGACTATCGGTCAATAGTGACTTACGCCGGTGGCTCGATTCCCGCACTTTTTCGAGCACTTTTTCATGTATCTAGCTCGCATGATGTTTGCGCGTCTACTAGGCGATCCACTCTGCACCCGTATTATCGCTTGGCCTTCCCCGCTTTGCCTCGCCCTCTTCCTCTCCCTCTGCTGATTCCGCGTCCTCTCATTGCCTTCTTTCTTGGCGAATTCCGGTCCGTCATGTCTGTCAGATCCGTCTCGCCTTCGCTCTCTGCGAAAAAATGGCTTATGACCTGCGCATCGCTACCGCGGGCGGCCTTACGTCTTGGCGCAGAGCGAGTGGACGGCGGAGGCGAAGGTGGATGTGGGGGCGCGTCAGAGAGGTCTTCATTGGACGACTCAACGATGGAGGGCTTGCGTTTACGAGTTGATGAAGTTGAAGCCTTCCTGCCACGTCCACGAGGCTGTCCACGTCCACGTGTGGATGGCGTGGTAGGCGTAGGTTTTCCACAAACAGGTTTAGGTTTTGTAGACTGGTCCTCTTCATCTTCCGTGTCTTGATCCGCATTTGTCGCTTCGACCTGGTCGACGTGTTCGCTGGGAGGCTGTTGTAGCGCCTGGGTAAGTGAGATGGGCGTGCGATGAGTAGTTTCTACAGTCACCACCTGCATCTCTTCCCTTTCGCCATGATCAATCGTTAAATCACCATGCTCCGGTTCGTCCTGGCTAGCTGGTAGAAAACCGCCTGCCATATCTTCACCACGCCCTACCATCTGATCAGACCTTTCTGCCATGAAACCGCTGCCACCAGATGCTCTCGCGTCGTCGCGCACAAAACCACCCTCAAAGTTTGTATGGTTCTGGGAGACCTCCCACTGAGACTTCTTTTCCCCATCGTCTTCGTACTCTCCTTTCGGTACGCTTGCTTTTTCCTTAACTGGCAATTCGACGTCTTCCCCATATTCATCACGCATCCGATCTACGATCCTCAACCCAGACGTGAACTTTCTCCAAAGCCCTAGCAAGAACCTTTCCCGTTTCTCTCTTTCCTTGCGCTGCTTTTCGGCCTCTTCAATCTCCCAAGCATCGATAAGCTTATCTGCATTCTCTTCCGCAACCACGACGCCGGTGAGCACAGGCACGGCACGTTGTTTGCCGAACTCGAAGCCCGTGCATGCTTCTGCGTAATCCATGTTGAGCTTTCGGCATATCCGTGCGGTACCTTTGAGCGGTATGTGCACAGAGCCTTTGGGCACCATAGTGGGAACGTATATGTCGATATTCCCAAATGCATTACGCGGAATCTTGCCATCAACGATCGGATCGGGGATAATCCAATCGGTCTGCTCTTTAGAGTATAGGCCTTGTTTGACCTTACCGCCTTCGATACGTTCGCGCTCTTCAATCTCACGTTTTCGAGTGACGGTCACAGCGCGCATGGGCACCAGCTTCAGCGGTTGTTGGCCCTCCAGCACTTCTCGACCTTCTTTGTGCCATGATTCTTGCGTCTTGCACAACACGACGTCTTTTCGGCGGTAGACTGGTTCGGACTTCTCGTTTTCGCCTTTGCCTGTAACGAAGTGCCTTACGACCTTTGCTCCACGTGTGAGAGCTTCTTCACGGCGAAGATGGCGCTCCAAGACGTACTCAGCAGAATTTTTGTAACCCTGCAGCGTCTCTTTTCCACCTTCTTCATCCATATCCTTCTTTTTCTCTGGTTTTGCTGGTATGAGATCACCCTCATCTTCAACATCATCCCAAGGCTGGCGCTTGACGTGGGGTCGGGCGTAAAGGCGCATGACAGATTTGAACCAATCCCGTTCTTCCCATCGCTTGACTTTGCCGCGCTTGTTGTGAATCGGAACCTTTTCTACGGGCATGCGGAAGGCTTTGGTTCTACCGGGCCACTGATGCTTGGGTAGGTAGCGTGTAGTGACGTCCTTGGCCGTGCCATCAGCGGAGAAAGCGATGAGATAGGCCAATACTTGTCTCGCCTTGTCAGCTGCTGCACCACGGGCGTAGAACTCGACAAGTTTGTCTGGATAAGCAGCACTTGCAATGATGGTACGGGGAAGTGGTGATACCGATATAGGCGTATGCGTCAAATCTGATATCACCTCCGTCCAATACGTGGGATAAGGCATATCTTCACCATAATTGCGGACTTTTGGCGACTTCTTTGCTGGCCTCTCGTCTTCAGAATCTGAGGATATGGAGATGACACTACTTAGGTCGCTGCTGTCGTCCATGTTGGCGTCGGTTGTGGCGTTGCTCTCTGCTGAGCTGCGAGGTTTGGCCTTGCCTTTTGTCGGTACGTCTTTCATTAAACTAGTCTGTTTGGCAAGCTTCGCGTCATTCAGTTTCCCAAGATTCTTTGGTTTGCCTTCTTCGCTTTGGCTCCATCCAAATCCGACTGGCTGTAGGCTGACAACCATTCGCGCCTCAATGCCTAGCCCCCGTACAAGAGCAGTGAAAAGCTGTTCGCCAATATCTCTGCTGCCGTCGCAATTTTTCGCGTGCTCACGAAAGGCGTCGATATCTTCTACACGTTCACCAAAAGTATCTGGATGGTTGGAATTTTCTTTCCACCTTTTGATCTCGGCTTCTAGCGCTGATGGTGATAGATACCCGCGCTTGCGTAGGCTTGGAGCTGTAACCTGAAACTTGGCCTTCCAATAGGCTGAGAGATACCTCAGGAGCCTAAGCAGTGGATCGCCAGCGGAGAAGTTTGGCGCATTCGGCTCCAGCGGTTCAGATGACGCGCCCCAGTTGCGAATCTTCCTATCGCTCGTGGGAGGTTCTTTCTCTTTGCCCTTAGTTCCCTTCTTCTTGTCGTTGGGAGAATCGGGTTGCTTCTGTGGGTTTTCGTACACTTTGACGCCACCTTTACCGCTGTCCTTCCACTTCCCCCTTGGAACTTTCGTTTCTTTCTTGAGTGGACTGGGTGCCTTTTGGACCACCACACGACTGGGTCCATCTTGGATCCCAGTATCCGTCCAATATTTTTCCAGTTCGCGCCAGCATCCGGCAGACATGCCTTCTACCACAATTCTCTGGACCTCCTTATCCTGTATCCACGCATTCCTTAATAGGTTGTGATACATCAGATACTGCACATGCATGCAGTGGGTGACGCTTCGTATTTGTCGCTGAACCTTGGAAGGGCCTTTCTTCCCATCTGGCTTCGACTCGAATGCGGTTTTCGGCGCAGCGGACAAAGTCAAGGCGATGTCTCCAGTGATTATGGGCGTAGGGCCGTGGTCAGGCTTCGTGTGGTGGTATGCACCCAGGGCATCTTCCCAATCGTCGTCTTCGCTTTCGTTGCTATCTCCATCCGCAGGCGCCTTTGCTATCCCTTTACCCTTGCTTGCGCTGGTCAATGGTACATCCTCGAATTCGTCATTGCTACTCTCCGGCTCTGACAAGTCGCTGTCGTCGTCATCCTGCTCTAAGAGGGCCTTTGTTTGCAACAGCGTGCGATTGACTTTTGGCGGCGCGTCCAAGGTTTGGAAGACGGATTCTTTGCCTCGGTGAGCGGGCGCTGTCGATTTGCGTGCCCGCGCACGTTTCGGTGGCGGTTCAGGGATAGGCGAGGCTGAATGCGAGCGCTTCCGCGACAGTATCGGTCGCATGGTGACACCTGCAAGTATTTACTATCGTAACATGGGAGTAAGTCTGTGGATAGTTGTTTGCGAAAATCGATGCGCGATGGCTGGAATGATGACGCAGTCCCCTTGTTGAAATCCGATCGCGCGGGACGATCGAGCGCAGGGATCCATCCGTCGCGTGGCGCCCTTCCGCGCTGTCACGAGCGCTCTTCTACCCTGACGGGCTACGTCACACCTTCGTCCCCATCGGCACGAGTTTCACGTATAGTATGATATGTCCCGCTGCAGCCCTAGTCTTTCATAAATTTCAGCGTGACTAATCGATATTGTTTCTTTTGTAGAATGCCATGACCCTTCTTAACCCTTCCTGCACCGTATCCCTGTCCAATGCAAATATGAAACGGAAATGCCCTGGACCCTCATCGTGGTACGCATGTCCAGCAGACATTTCCACCCCGCAGTCATAGAGCTTTTGCTTCAACTCATCTTCGGCCTGCCACGTTTGGCTGTGCAGGCATGCCGATAGGTCCATCCACAGGAAGAACCCCGCATTCCTGCCAGATGTGTCAGGTCTTCGTGTGAGCGAAAGAGATGGAAACTATCCACGTGACTTACGCTTCGCGCTTATACGGAATGCCCGCATCTTCAAAGGCTTTCGCAGCCATCTCCCGATGCTCGGCCAACGTGCGTGCACTCTTGTCCAGAAACTTCGTATGCCAATCTTTGTCCTCAAGCATCGTGGTAGCAATGGCGTCAGTCACTGGTGATGCCCCGTGGAACCGTCTGCCTTTGTTCAGTCATCAGTCGTCGCAAAGCAAGGAAGACATACGCTAGGGACTGCACAGCGTGCCCCAACTCTCCATTTTTGGTGATCAAACATCCCAGCCTTAGACCAGCAGCAGCGAAATCCTATCAATGGTTATCAGAGGCCAGTTTAGGGTATCATACATCCAAAGCTTGCCTTGGACATGCCGTACGTTACGTGTACTAGGCTGCTGTCGATGACATCTGCTGTGTCTAATGAGAGTGCGGATGTAAATCCCGGGCTCGATGCATCTGTGCGGTACACGGAAAAGGCATAGATCTCGTCACTGATAAGGTGTATTCGGTGCTTATTGCAGAAGCGAAAGATTGCTTCTAGTGTATCTCGAGGGTAGCATTGGCCTAGAATGTCAGTTTCATCGGTTTTTGCCTCAGCCTAAATCATGGTATACATACCAAGAGGGTTATGCGGATTGGTCAAGACGAGTGCCCTAATGTTGATACCATCTTGTTCAGCCTCCAGAAGAGCGCGCTCGTAACATTCCACTGCTGCAACGCTAAACTGGTCGGTATGACCAAAAGATGCATATACCAGCTTACAGCTGTATATCATGTTAGCTGCTATATCCAAAGTAGGCTCTGACATGAGTCTAGCGTACTTTGACATGCTTTGCATGTCCGGAACAAAGGATCCATAGATTGGCATACCCAGGAGTAAGGCATCGCCCTCCCCTTCGGTCATGCAGAGTGATAAGATGTCATTCAAGGCGGTCACACCGCTGACGAATGAAATGTCGTTCACAGTCAAGGCTGATGCTGGCAAGAAACGCCTGTTGACAAAAGCGGCCATTGCAGCCCTTAAACGCTTTGAACCAAATGGGCCATCATGATATGTCAAGGAGGCTGGCTCGAGAGCTGGTATGCACTATGCGGCCCTTTGAGTAAGATATCTTCTTGTGGCTTTGTAAGCTGACCTTCGTCTTGATGTAATCAAGTGCCTCATCCCGCATGAGAAACTGCGTACCATATCAGCATCAGCAATTGAAACTTGGCGACAGTAGGATACTTGGAAACTGACATTCTCGGCATTTCTGAAAGATACTAGGCCGTCCGGATGCGTGCTTTTGTCGTACATGTAGCCACGGTCCTTGGTGTAGCTGGCCGCTAAATCCAAGGCTGCATACTTGTGACCACGAGTCGATAGCATTGTCCCTGAGATATGCCTGTACCACCATTATTGATTTTAGCGGAGGCCGGCAACTTCATAAGAGGCTCATGGCATGCAAGGCTCCGTGAGTCAATGCGGGGCAGCTCCTGAACACAAGCGGATTCTCCGCGCACAACATGGTACTTGCCATGTTAGTTGGGTGGCCATGCAAGGTATCAACCAAACAAACCACTGGACAAGTATAAGCGCCGAGTTGTTCCGAGCAATCAGAGTTTGGCTTGTGGTGGAGCTGCGTTCACACCCTGGTCTCGCTGATGCCTAGGAGGCCGCTCACATGGAGATCCGTAAGGCGCCTCAACTAGCCGTTACGCCTGGGACACGCACGAGAGCTGCAGCATTCGCTATCAATACCCCAAATGATCAAGCGTTGGTTGTGCCTCATTAAACAGAGACATGAATAGTACGGCTGAAGCGGCTGCCTTAATGTGATGATGACTCGTGGCATTTTTGTTCTGCGGCCTTCCGCCAGGGAATTCCGTGATTTCGGTATATATCCAGCGCAGCGCCTCGGCCTGGATATCAAGCAGAAAGAACAACCGGTGATTCTGCAAATCGCTGTTGCATTTTCCGTACCTCTAAACTTCCTGCTTGTATAGCGAGGACCCTGCTTCGCGGCGACAACGATTAAGACAGCCGCTCCGACGATGAACACCATGGACCGTGGAAACATGGCCACGAAGTGTGCTCATCGTGTCTACATGAGGACGATTAGGGGGTTTGCGACAATATAAGGAGGATGGAGTTGAGGGTTCCAAGGTCCAAGACGCTACATGTACGACACGTGTGCACGTGACCGTCAGCAACCATTAGAACTGTTAGCAGACATCACCATTTCATGGCCAAGGATGTCAGAAACTACAAACCACCGTAAATCATTTACAGTGTAAAAGGCATCAACAAACTACGAAATCTTGAACGCTGACAATGTGGGTAAGTCACGAGTAGACCAGAGCCGCACGATCCCTCATCGGCTCTTAGAACGGCATGGTGTCAGGTCGATCGAGGGTTTGCGCATCCCTTGATCGCCGCACGCCGCTGTCGCCGGACCCTTCGAAACACCACCACAATTGCACACTCCATCGCATCAAGTATGCACTTTTATCATTGCTAACCCGTTCAATTGACAGAACTGCACCTGAAAAGTCAGCGAAATTGACAAAATGCTCGGCATCGACATCATCGACATAGCCACACCTGCCCGTGACTTGTGTGGCTCCTCAGGCAGCCGGCCTCCTCCCTCTGCCATTAGCATGCACCTGCGTCCCCAATCTCACGCCCTATCCACCACTTTTCCCTCCCGAGGATCCCATCTTTCTTCCTTTGCTATACTGCACTAGCATTGTTACCATTCATCTATAAGAATTTCTGGGGTGCGTCGCATCCCCCTCACCTATGCCCTCATCCCATCGTCGATCGCAAGCTCGTCCTTAGGCACCCAAATCCACACCAGAGCATGTACACGCTGTTGCTCTTCGCGGTACTTCTTGCTGTGCTACTGCAGCCAGTAGCCGCGTCGGGCACCATGGATTTCATGCCGCCTGGCAGTCCGTTGGGCATACCATTTCCAGACTGGGATGGCTTGTTCCTATGCCAGGTTTGTGGTATAGAGTTGTTGCGCTGTCCTTGTATGTATCCCATGGTAAGGCATCTTAACATTCCTTTTCCCTGGTAGCTCCCGCTCACCATAGCAGTCACAAGTGCTCACCTACCACAAGACGACGTTCGTCTCAGACTCTGACGCCGCCGACATACCTTTCTCGGGTCCCTGCGATATGGGAATAGACCCAGCAGTACTGGTTAAATCTCCCGATACCGTCAGCGTGCCGATTTCCAGTTCGCAAAACACCTATGTACCCGCAACGCCTGTTCACTATCCCGACACGATCGAGACACAGCACCCTACTCCACTCGAAACGGAAGTGATGCGGCCAGTGATCGAATATGTGACCAAGGAGAACATTGAGGCCTTGGAATCGAATAGAACAACGGTACAGCTCGATACTGTGGGGGAGCATGTCAAGGATACCTATAATGCTGGCGACCGTAAAGTGTGGGTGCCGCCTAAGGTTCAAGCTCCCTGCGATGTTGGCTGCATCTGCCGCGAAACCCCTGTCGTCACTCACCACTTTCCGTTTGGTGGACGACCTCAAAGAAGACAACATCAAAGTGGCAGGCGTCAAAATCGCCGCTGTGGTGGCTTCACCTGTAATAGCAAGGGGTGCAACGAGCCGCCTTTTGATCGCCAATGTGACCTGAAGTAAGTCCTTCCCACAGTGGATGCAATTGAGCATGAGCTGACCCTGGGCAGCCGCCATAAAAGAGCGGTCCATCTTCCACCGCCTCACAAGTGTTCGACTTGCAACAAAAGATTCCTGTACCCGAAAGACCTCCGTAGACACATGGTACAGCACAGTGACCCATCGTCAACCACAAATATCTTTCACTGTGACCATCCAGATTGCGGACACCTCGATGGCTTCTCACGCAGGGATAACCTTCTGAGACACAAGCGCAACCAACATTCGGCATAATACCTGCTGCGTGACGAACATCCCCCACTTTTCCCACGATTACCTCGTCACTGTCATTCTATCTTTCCCTTTTCGTGCTTTTCCTTATCGAACACCCTACTGTGGCACTGTCTCTTAGTGGGTCTTGGCGTTTCTGGATACATGGAGCCTTTTGCTTCCCTGGTAATACCCTTCATCGATGCTCATAGCGAGCACTTCGGATGGCTTCAATGACCTCATGTTTTTTCATTCCCCTTGTCACCAACTCCAAAAAAAAAAACGCATTGCTTTCTTTTCCTGCCTATCTCTGATTATGTCGGATTACGGGTATCGGTGTCACGGGCTGCAGCGCACAGACCAGACCTCCCGAGCTCAGCTCTTCTATAGTTCACCCAACCATCACAAGAATAAGAACAACCATCATCGAACAGAATGCATTCCTAGTTATAGTTATTTCCTTTACGCACTAGTGCGAAGCCCTACCAACAGATTATGAAATTGATGAATCTATCAGCATTGTTTCGCAGTGTGGACATTTCGACGATGAATCATTGGCTGAATAACGGCACGGAGGCCAATGTGCCTTTTATTACTGAAAACATTCATTATCACCGTTCTTGACCTGGTGTCGTTTCTATTATCCTGTCGCTTTTGACGCCTTGCAATTAGTGCATTTTAACAATGTGGTGTAGCTGTTTGTTTATGACGGTATATGTCCCATCTTCGCTCAAACGCATTCGCTCTTGCCGCACAGAAAGGTACTGGCGCATGAAATGACAAATTTCTCGGTGTCCCGCAGCCGCGCCGATCTGCCCAAGGCCATGTTACTTAGCTTTATATGCTTCGATCTTTTCGAGATACTGGACCTGCCCTGTCATAAGGCCTCGTGTTTTCCATATGCCTTGCTCACTGACAAAATGCATATCAGGCAGGACTTCTCATCCAGCGCCCCAGACCAAAAACAAAGGGAGCGGATATTCAACCTTGCTCCACTCTGCCTCTTTCCCATTCGTCACATGACAACCCCTACACCGACCCATCTCCGTCGCAGCTCGCGCTGGTATCCAGATATGTTCAATGAGAAACTCAACATAGAGATCGTAACCCCCTCACCCCCTTCGGATTCCCCTTCCTCACAATCTCAAAACTACGCAAGAAAATACTCGCATCCCCCAACATCCCCTTCCCCACCCTCTCCAGCTCTAGAAACAATGCCGACGTAATCGGCAGCCCCCGCTGACAGAAAATCGTAATAATATAACTCCGCAACGGAGACTTGTGCGCCGTACTTTCAGACACCCACCGCACAATCTCAACGCCACAAACAAAATCCCGCGGCTGCATCAGTGCCATACCCAGTCACGGTACCGTATTCTGCGTCTTCCAAATACCCAGTTTACCCGCTAGCGCCTACAATATTATTAGCGCGAGTAGGTCGATGGGCGAAGTATAGTCTGGCAGCGTGCGTTCATACAGCCAGGTGAAGAGGGAGCGGAATGTGGCAGGTTCTACGTCTACGACGAGTATGTTGCCTGAGTGGATGCGTGGCGCAGTTGAAGAGGGGTGCGCGAAAAGCGGCGAGAGGAGGATGTGGTACACGTCGAAGCGCGTGTAGGGTGTTGTGGATGTGCCGACCCAGAATGTCAAGGGGAGGCCAAGGCTGGGGTATGCGGTATAGGAGAAGGAAGGGGGCATTTAGTCGTGGGTTAGGTTTGGGACTGTATGCTGAAGAATGTGGTGGTTTTGTAGTGGGTGGCTAGGTGATGCGTTGAGCTAGAGATGTTGGGCGGTCGAGGTGATTGTGCGTGCGCGAATGGAATTGATTGTAGAGGAAACATGGTAAGCGGTTGGGAGACTGACGTGATGTAACCCAGAGGGCGGGGTGAAAGGTATTCGAATCACGTGATTGGCTTGCGGACACGGGGTTAGATTGCTTCTATATACTTATTGTGTATGAGATGCCCCTCGTAGTGATAATAGTCTCAAGATACTCCTGCTTCTTGTCTTATTCCATACCTCTTCTGATACAGTGTCCTTGCCCTGGTCAAGTGTCATCAAGTCACTGCTAGCATCTGTCGGGGCTGGCATCGTGCTACTGGTGACTGCGAACCCATGAGGAGGAAGTTGTAGTAACCGTGTTATGGGAAGAGCTGGCATCGATTAATTGTCCCTTGAAAGAGCTGCTCCGATACTCGCTGCACTGCTGGTAGTGTCGTGGTGATGCTTGACTGTCTGTGAAAGGTGTCCTGGTTTCTATTGTGCTTGCGGCGCATTTGAGGCTTGCATAGCGTTATTTTTGGTACGAGACACAGGTGCAGCGAAAATACTGGTAGAGGTCTCAGCGCCCAGGGGAACTCGTTGCGGTGGGATCTCTCTGGGTGTGTCCAGCAACGGGAACGTATGCTGGAATGAAGAATGGGTGAAATTTCGGAGACTAGTACTCTGCGTTGCCCCGGAACGATAGAAAATACGAGCCAAGCCATGGGCTTGTTCCAAAGCGAGAGAATTGATGGTTTGAACCATTCTCTCCGCCCTCTGTCAAAAAGGGCTTCCTATCCACAGGGTAGTTCCAGAATTTCGTGATAGTTTGAAGGTACGATGAAAGTCCCCGATACACTTGAGTACGAGGAAAACATTTGAGGTTGATAATGCTATCACATACATTGCTGAATCATGTCTACAACTACCCAGCTACAAACCGAAAGAGTTAAAACGTATTCACACATGTCGACATCGAGACCGCGTGAGAGGTATAAAGCAGCAGACCGCAGGGGTATAAACAAGGAATGAGGGAACGCGGGTATCAAAGCCAAACAGCGCGTCAAATCCCTAGAACATCCAATAAAACAAAAAGATACAAAAGGGTTAACTCAATACTTCCTCCTCGACCCACTCCGACTCAGTCCCGGACGCGAAATATGAACAAGCGGGTCCACGTAATCACGAATGTCGTCGTCATCATCATCATCATCATCAAAAGCACTGACGTAATCCGTCGCGTGACGAATAGGACGAGCAGAGTGACTGATAATAGGTTCGCGAGACTGCGTGGTGTAGGATCGACCTTCACCCGAGGCCCGAGCACATGGAAGAGCGCTCCCCATGGTACGCATGTCCCACTGATCACGTCCCGAAGATGTGGAAAAGGAGGGCGAAAGAGGGTTGTTGTCCTGTCCAAAAGAGGAGCGGCGAGCAGATTGTGGACGAGGGTAGTCTGGGTTGAAGTTTTTGGGGTAGGATAGTGGCGGTGGGGCGTGTGTCCTTGAGCTGGGTGGTCGAGCAGAGTACTCAACAGGCTGGGTAGCGATAATGGGAGGGCTTGGCTGCGAGACACTTGGACGACGCATGCTGGAACTGTGTGTGAGTGGTGGACGAGTGGATGCGACGCTATCGTGGCGGGATAGCGAGGCACGTCGTGGCATGGTAGGATTGTTCGCATTTGACAGTGTCCGATCACCACCACGAGGGTCGTAGTATGATGACGTCTCTTGGTGCTTTCGGGCGGCGGCTCTTGTCTCTTCCCGCTCTCGCTCTTCTGTTGCCTTCTTTTCGCTCTGCATGGCAAAGCGGTCGGCTTCGAGGAGACGCCGTTGCTCTGCCTGCTGTTCATGTGTCATCGACGAAGAGTACTTGCGCGAGTTGCTTGGTCGCTTCGAACAGTCAGTCGTAGGAGGCCTTGACTTTTCCTTCTTGCGCTCCTTTGCTTCTCGCTCTTCAAGCTCTCGTTTTTCTTTTTCTAGTCGCTCTGCCGCCTTGCGCTCATGTCGTGCCTCTCTCTCTGCGGCACGCTCCTTTTCTTTCTCGGCAAGCGCTCTCTTGGCTCGCTCCTTCGCTCGAGCTTCGGTACGGCCAAGTTCAAAACGCACTTGTTTGTCGTTTTCCTCCTTCTCGAGAGCATGGGCGACCTTACTGTCGAAATCCTCTTGATAGCTACGATCTCCACTCGGCTTCTTTCGTCGTTCGCCATTATTCTTGGCAGGCCGTGAGGGCTCGGCTGCACCAGAACCCGCGGGGGAAGAACCCGAGTAATCAGCGTACTGGTCATAGTCAAGTGGGCTTGCACCAGTTGGTGTATGAGTACCTTGAGAGAGGCCGCTTGGAATGACTCTCGAGGTACGATAAGAGCCTGAGGGTGTTCCCGCCTGAGGTCGAGTTGGAGGGTCCACGATAGGATTGTGTATGATGGGAGCAGGAGGCCGTGCACCGCGTCGACGAACCGGTAAGTCATAGTCCGCTTCAGATGTGACAGTGAGCGATGGAGTTTGGCTGGAAGAGGCCGATGATGTGTGGCGGTGATGGTATCCATGTGATACAGAAGGGGTTGGGAGGTATGTATTGGGTTGGTCGTACGCGGCTGGAAGAGGCAAAGGTGCTTCTGGGAAACCAGTTCGAAGCGTGTACGAAGCATCAGACCCCGGTGAATCTACGGCCGCTTCATTAGATCGAAGGGAGCCGAGTGACGAACGCTTGTTGCCTTTGGTGGAGACAGAGACATGCTGGTATTTTCCGCCCTTGCCTTTCTTGGAGCTGAAATCGATGATGATCTCGTTGGTGAGGCGTTGCCCGTCTCGAGTGGAAGGGCGGCTACCACTGTTGGATGGACGACGGTGTTGAGTGAGGTATGTACCCGAACCATTAGGCGTCAGGGGGTGTACTGGAGAGGGGGTATCATCGCGCGACGCAGAGCCTCTTGTGTGGCTGTAGGTACGCGATGATCTCTTAACTTCGCGGCATGTTTGCCCACCGTACGCCTTTTCGCAGTAATCGATGCGGTCTCCCTTTATCCGACACATGGTGATCGGAAAAAAAGGGAACTGTGGTATGAGCCAACAAAGAGGGGTGTTATGTTGAGTCTTGGTAGTTGGGAAGTGACTGTGTTTAAGGGCACAAGTGATGACCAGACTGAGACAAGTGCCAAACGAGATGAGTGGACTCAGTCAAAGAAGGCGTCGACCCAGAAGCGAAAGAGTCAGAGAGACAAGTGAGTACCAACAGATATGGTGGATGACGTGCAGGTGGCAGGATCGCTTGTTGTGAAGTTCTGGAGAGTAGAGTGCAGCCCTACTGGGCGAGGCTTTGCTTTTAAGTGCCAGGTGGTGGTGGTGGTTGTAGCCTGGAAATGGGCGCTGTAAGCGGACATGGGACCAAATTTGCCAAAGTACCGAAACGGGCGTGCAGAAAATGCCAAAGCTAGGCCGCAGCGACGGGCAGCACGGCTATCGCATGAATATGATCCGGCTGTCCTGGGGCCACTTCTCCTGGCGGCGCAGCGGTGAATTGCACAGCCCGCGAGCGACTGATGCCACCCACATGTGGACCCTGGTCGCGACCGGTGTCTTGTGCCTGAGGAGTACAGCGACGGAAGCGAGAGCTACTGCCATTGGAGTCGAAGGGGTTTCTCTAGCATGCAAACCGGTTTGCGCATCCGCGCGTCCGCGCGTCGGCGTGCATGTCTCAGACGCGATGGGCAGCAATGGTAAGCAGCCGAAGTTCGAGCGCGCCTTGCCATGATGGCGACACCTTTGAGCTCGCCGCAGCCGAGCAAAGTCGCTCACTCGCACCAAGGCAGCATTCCCTCCTGGCAGACAGATAGTTGCTGCTAGTTGTGCCAATGGCGAAAAGCCAGCTGGATTGGAAGGTCGTCAGGTGGAGAATTGGCGAATGACAGCGGAGGCTATGCCAGGCACCAGAAGCCGGCGATTTGCCAATCAGCGCCCAACACCCGACCATATTGCTTTGCTTTGCTTTGATGATGATATGGATAGAGGGTGGTGGGTCTGCTTGGCCGCTCGACTGGTGGTGGGTGGGGTACCAATGTGCGGCGGGCGCTAAAGGGATGCACCCACGCGAGCAGCAACGCTTCGTTCGCAGGCTGGCCCCGGGCATCGCGTCCAGAAATCTTGGAGTCGCGATTAGATTACACACTGTTAGTCTTTTCGCGCGATAGCACCCTCATCATCCCCAAACGGACGCTAGCGGACAGCGGATGATGACGATGGGGTTGTTGAGCGGCGCGTTGCTGAGCATGTGAGCTACAAAGCCACCTCGTTGCCTGGAGCCTTCCAAACTCGGGAAAGAGCATCAGGCAGGGTGCGTTGCGCCGGCCATGAACATTTCAACGTTTGTCAGCACTTCCATTTCTCATCCCACTTCCTCTTGGCGTCCTCTTGCTACATCATCGCGATGCGGCAGCCCGATACGCTGGCCATCACAACAACCTCCCGTCCTTACAAATCTCCATAGCGGCACCAAATCGTGGCCGCCATCCGACGCACGCTCCTGGCGGCCTCAGTCGTTAGCCATACGAGTTGCGCGTACCGTCATCAGTCTGATACATGGAGGCCGATCCCAGAGCCTGTATTGCGACTATCCCTTTGGCGGGGAAGCGAATTTTGCCCTCAATTCGCGACACCGCTACTTCTGCTACCTCTCCCAGTTTTCAAACGAGGGTAGCCGGATCGAGTAGGCACGGCCACCGTAGTGAGCAGCCACAGTTCATCCTTTGCAGTAGCGCATACTTTGTGGCTTGTACTTTTGATTGGACTTGACGAACAGACAAATCCTCGTCAAAGGTGTTCAGAGCGAGACTGTGAGCGTCGCAACGACCAAGTCACAGGTCTACGCTAGAAGATGCTCAGTGCTCATCTCCAGCACTTGCGACGCCTGGGCACCCAGGAGCAATACGTACACGCGCCCAACATGCACATACACTACGTAAAGGACGACTCGACTTCAGACTGATAACAACCACTTGCTCACCAATTTTCCCTTCACCGGGTATGCATTGAATTGATTGGGTCGACAGGAACCATGTTCACCAGCCACCACGGGCCTTTTCACCTCAGCCACAATGCTCCACTATACAAGCCAATCGCTACACCTAGCGTCAGGCGTGCCGTGCCGTGCCACACTACCTCCCCCACACTATCCGCATCTCACCTTCGCTGAGCCCCCTCGACGGTTGCCCAGAACAAAGTTCGCGACCAGTTTTTGCGTCCTGCATGGTGAACGGCGAATGTATGAACTACATAGTGCCAAAAAATGGAGAACAGACACGAACATCAGGCCCGACGCTCCCTGTAATCTGGCTTGGGCATCATGAAAGATTTCCAGAGTTAGCGTGCCACTCCATTTGACCTGTTATGTGGTACCTCTATATCTACGCCCCCACCTTCTTGAAGACATGCTTTGATCGGCTTTTGTGCGACACTATTCCAAGATCGAAACGAGTGGAAGGAGTCGGGTACATGTCTGGGGCATGCCATTGAGATTCTACACCGATGATGCAGACAGTAGCCGCCCATGTATGTTCAACTGCGCATAGGCCACAACGCAGGGAAGTAGCTACCCAAGTCATGCTTCTGAGCTCATACCTGCCCAAACTCTGTTGCATCGAAAGTTACAACGTATCCCTGCAACAATACACGTCGCGCTTCCTACTGTCAAACCTCACCCGCGCGATTTCTGCACTGTTCTGTCTTGCAACCACCGCCACGTAAGCGAAATGCACATTTGCAACCAAGCGTTGGCCCCCTCGCTCTAGACTCGCACCACAGCCTTGATGTAGGAACAAGATGCTTCCTAACAGGGGTACCTTCGTAGCTGACATGTTTCACTGCGTCCAATACTCGGCTGTCGGATGGGACTAGGCGACCTGCTGGATCCTGCTTACAAGATGAGTAGCGCCGTAGCTCACCAGACATGAAGCACCGCTTTGGTAAGCGTGACGAAGGATACCAGTTTCTAGACCGTCACTCGCTGGCTAATGTGGACGCATGTCTACAATGAAGATTCACCTGGCTATCGGATGCCTTGTTACCGCTTCTTTGCAACCATTGCTGCCTTTGTGTGGACCTTCTTTGGGCCCACGATACGCAGGCAAAAAAAGAAAACAAAAGCTGATGGGTGAAGATCTCGCAATTCCTTTCACCTGAGACACGTCCGAAGACTGACGGTTGGCAGGTCACCATCGGCACATAGCCCAATAAAAACTGTCTCCTCCGTGCGAAGGATTCCTAGGTTCGACTCGTGATTTAGTTACTATTCCAGTTCCGCCATCAAATCCCCCCATGTCACCAAACTTGGGCTTTAGACTCGCCACCCTGATTGCGGCACAGAAACACCGTCGTCATCGACTTCCAACCAAGCTTTCGGCTTGGACACAGAAAGAGTGTCTAGTAGCCCCGCTCCCTATTTTCCCCAAACGCAAATATTGCTGCCTAGAACGGTGCATTAACACCAAAGATCACATACCTCCCTGATGATGGAAGAAGTGTAGCCTCGGGCAAGAGAGCGATTTGTAGCCTCTCTGCCTACCATTATCCTGACTTTACCGCCCTGCCTCGTACGTTGTCTTCC
>LR132300.1:0-33229 GCA_900634815.1 Paradendryphiella salina | reverse complement strand
GCTTTTTGAGTCCTGGCGAGAGTCCTCCAGTCCACCAATACAGTTAACTACTCGGAGAAGCTGGCCAATGAGTCTTCACTCGCAATATCTCCTGGCATTCTGAAGGCTATTCAATGCTCTACCCCGCCACCGCTGGACTTCTTGAATACCCCCCGACTGCCATCAGGCATCTGCTGGCGTGCAAATACTATTTCTTCCCGGAAATAGATCTTAGGGACCGGAGGCAACATTGCGACAACAAACCTGATAAAATTCCAACTGCGCAAGCTGTAGTAGCCGCGGCTTCCCCCCGAAGACCTTGATCGCCGTTGGAAATGCGCTGGACTATCATCACTACTTCCATATAGCCACTGTAGCCGCCTTGCTCGTCTAAGGTTGATGGCTGCGAGTATTTTGAAAGCCCCGAAGGCCTCCCGGCACTGTCAACATCGACTTGGAACGCTTTACTACTTAACTGCTAACGCCTTCCTGGATTCGTTGGACTTTTCGCCTATGTTCATTCTATTTACTCGATATGAATTCACCCTATCAGAAGTACTAACTCGATTGTAGCTCATTATGACAGCATGTTAGTCAAGTGCTCATGCCGCGGTTCGACTTACGAGATCGTCCGCCGTAAGATGCTCCGCGCGTTGGTCGAGTTCCGTATCCGCGGAGTCAAGACCAACATTCCCTTTTTGATCAAGCTCCTCACACACCCCACTTTCGTCGACGGCCAGTGCTGGACCACTTTCATCGATGACACCCCTGCCCTCTTCGACCTGATCGGCTCCCAAAACCGTGCTCAGAAGCTCCTCGCGTATCTTGGTGACCTCGCAGTCAACGGCAGCCAAATCAAGGGACAGATCGGCGAGCCCAAGTTCAAGGGGGTCATTCCCATTCCAGCAATCCACGATAATAACGGCAAGAAGGTCGACACTTCCGCCCCTTGCACCGAGGGATGGAGGAATGTCATCCTCAAGGAAGGCCCTGAAGGCTTCGCAAAGGCGGTGCGCGCCAACAAGGGATGCTTGATCATGGATACTACTTGGCGTGATGCCCACCAGTCGCTTCTCGCTACTCGTGTTCGAACTGTTGATCTGCTCAA
This sequence comes from Paradendryphiella salina, assembly GCA_900634815.1. Classification (NCBI taxonomy): domain Eukaryota; kingdom Fungi; phylum Ascomycota; class Dothideomycetes; order Pleosporales; family Pleosporaceae; genus Paradendryphiella; species Paradendryphiella salina. The sequence continues at coordinate 32,142 of LR132300.1, read as the reverse complement.
CATTGCCAAGGAGACTAGCCATGCCTTCTCCAATGCCTGGGCTCTTGAGTGCTGGGGTGGCGCTACCTTCGACGTCGCCATGCGTTTCCTCTACGAGGACCCCTGGGAGCGCCTTAGGAAGATGAGGAAGCTCGTACCCAACATTCCATTCCAGATGCTGCTTCGTGGCGCCAACGGTGTCGCATACTCTTCCCTGCCCGACAACGCCATCTTCCACTTCTGCGAGCAGGCCAAGAAGAACGGTGTCGATATCTTCCGTGTCTTTGACGCGCTGAACGATACTGAGCAACTCGAAGTCGGTATCAAGGCTGTCCTCAAGGCCGGCGGTGTTGCAGAGGGAACGGTGTGCTACAGTGGAGACAGTAAGTTGCCTACTTTGTGCAAGTTCTATAAGCTAATCTAACGTCACATTTTAGTGCTGAACCCAAAGAAGAAGTACAACCTGGAGTACTACTTGGGTGTTGTTGAGAAGATTGTCAAGATGGGAGCTCACATTCTTGGAATCAAGGACAGTAAGTTTTGGACATGGGAAGTGCATGTAAAAAACATACACTAACTTCGCACAGTGGCTGGTGTGCTCAAGCCCCGTGCTGCCCGTCTCTTGATTGGCACCATTCGCGAGAAGTACCCCAACTTGCCGATCCACGTCCACACCCACGACTCTGCCGGTACCGGTGTTGCGTCTATGGTTGCTTGCGCCGAGGCCGGTGCAGACGCCGTTGATGCCGCCATTGACAGCATGTCTGGCATGACTTCACAGCCCAGCTTGGGCGCCATCCTTTCATCATTGGAGGGTACCGACTTCGACGCTGGTCTAGACGCTCACATGATCCGCAACCTTGACGCCTACTGGGCCCAGCTTCGTCTCCTCTACTCTCCATTCGAGGCTGGTCTTACCGGCCCTGACCCTGAGGTGTACGAGCATGAGATTCCAGGAGGTCAACTTACGAACCTCATCTTCCAGGCTTCTCAGCAGGGTCTTGGTGAGCAGTGGGCTCAGACCAAGAAGGCCTACGAGCAGGCCAACGACTTGCTTGGTGACATTGTCAAGGTCACTCCTACATCAAAGGTCGTGGGTGACTTGGCTCAATTCATGGTCTCCAACAAGCTTTCCTACGACGACGTTCTAGCCAAGGCTGATCAACTCGACTTCCCGTCCTCAGTCCTGGAGTTCTTCGAGGGTTTGATGGGTCAACCATATGGCGGCTTCCCAGAACCTCTCCGTTCGCAAGCTCTCCGTGACCGAAGGAAGATGGACAAGCGTCCTGGTCTTTACCTGGAGCCTGTGGATATCGTCAAGATCAAGTCAGAGCTCAAGGCTAAATGGGGTGATGCGACAGAGTGCGATGTAGCCTCGTACATCATGTACCCCAAGGTCTTTGAGGACTACAAAAAATGGACCACCAAGTACGGAGATCTCTCCGTCCTGCCAACCCGCTACTTCTTGTCGCGACCTGAAATTGGCGAGGAATTCCATGTCGAGCTGGAGAAGGGTAAGGTCTTGATCCTCAAGCTTCTCGCCATCGGCCCGCTCTCCGAGCAGACGGGTCTCCGTGAAGTCTTTTACGAGATGAACGGTGAGACACGTACCGTTACAGTCGAGGACCAGCATGCAGCCATTGAGAACGTCTCACGACCCAAGGCCGATCCTACTGACAGCAGCCAAGTCGGATCACCCATGTCTGGTGTATTGGTTGAGGTGCGTGTCCACGATGGTAGCGAGGTCAAGAAGGGTGACCCTGTTGCCATTCTCAGTGCCATGAAAATGGAGATGGTCATCTCGGCACCACACTCTGGTAAGGTTAGTGGTTTGTCGGTCCGCGAGGGAGACTCCGTCGACTCTGGCGACCTTGTCTGCAAGCTCGTGAAATGAGGAAGATGTTATTCTTCACTTTTGGCAATATTTTTTGTTTCTTTTTTTTTGGTAGTTGATTGAAATATTTCCAGTATGGAAGATGATGATTAGAGATAACGAAATCTTTTTTTTAAAATCACCTATCCACTTTATGTATGAAGGTTGAATATGGTAAAGAATTTATCCTAGGTTTTCACATTGTCTACATGTATGCCCCTCCCCCATTTTTTTGATCAATTACCTATCCAGTTGATGTATTCTCTCAGCCCATGGAACCGAAATCGAGTTTCCTCGCAACCTTGTCGGCGCGACCATTTGTAGCAGCGGGAGTTTCGCCGCCTCTCCGCTTGAGATCCTCCCCCATGGCTTTCAGGCCTCCTCCGCCTTCCTTGGGCAGATTTTCCTTCTTGGTGGGCCGTGGAGCATTGGTCCACCATTTATCCTCGAGGGCCTTGTGGGCGGAATATCGTTTGCGGGGGTCAAGCGTCAACAGGCCCTTTATAAAATCACAGCCATCGTCGCCGAGGGTGGGGAATTCCTGTTTCCACCAGCTGCGGGGCCGGGTGCTGCGGAAGGCGGTGCCGGAGCCCTGTGGCGCCGTCTGTTTGTCCGGGGCGACGTAGTAAGGGAGAGAGGAGACGCCGGGCCAGGTGTCTTCGGTCGGGGTACCGAATTTGTCGCAGATGACGCTGACTTGGCGGATGTCGGTGTCGGAATATAAAAACCAGTCTCGTTTGCAGAGCTCGGCCATGAGCACGCCGATGCTCCACATGTCGGCCGTGCCGCCGTAGTGCGAGCAGCCGTACAGCAGCTCGAGCGGGCGGTACATGCGTGTGATGACCATGGTGGTCATTTTGGTGCCCGGGTCGGCGAAACTGCGTGCGAGACCGAAATCGGCAATCTTGACGGTGCCGTCAGCGGATATCAGTGCGTTGCTGCCTTTGATGTCGCGGTGGAGCACGTAGTTCTCGTGGCAGAACCATATGCCTTGGCACAGCATGGCCATCCACGCCTTGATGTCGGCTTTTGTGTAGGTGATTTCTTTGTTCTTCCACAGCTTCTCCAGGTCGCCGAGGGGCAGGTGCTCGAGCACGAGGGATAGGTTTTGCTCCTTGGTGGAGAAGACGTCGTGCAGCTTGATCACGTTGGGATGGTCCATTTCGAAGAGGAACTGCATTTCGCGGATCGCGTCTGGGGCGATGCCGTTGGGGTATTCGGCGTTGTACTTGATCTTCTTGATGGCGACTACATGCTTGGGATTGTCGCGGTAGTGCGCTTGGTATACGACCGCATAGGTTCCTTCTCCCAGTCTTGGGCCCATGACGAATTGGCTGCGGACCCGGTCGTTCATCTGCTCTGCGACATCCATGGCCCCGTCGTTTGCTGCCGCGGGCGGCGCTGTCGGTGCAGGCGACTTGACGGGCTTGGTAGTATGGCTTGGGAGTGCGAGAGTTCGCGCTCTGTTTGCGGTGGGCATGTTCGCTGTCGACACATTTGGGCCTGGCGGGTTGAGCCGAGGACTGAGGACTACGGGTGACGCCATGGTGGGTTAGTCCAAAGTTGGTGGTTGCGCGCGAGCTATGAGCGTGGTCCGAAAGGTGTAGTGTAGTAGTAGTAGTAGAAAGGTCAAAGCAACAAGGCAAAAGGTCGCGTTACCGGACGCGCATCACAAGACGTGAGGGATGCGACTCTACGACCATCTCCATGCCTCTTTCCTCCTCTTTCAGGGCGGTGAAAGCAGCGGATGGGTAAATGTCATGGTTATGGTCCCTGTCCGTCGGTGTTGCTGGTACCAGGCACGGCGGCTGGCAGGGATGCACGTCCCCCCAACTTTTTGGCTTGGCCGCGCTTTTCAGCGGGGAGCTCGACCTCACCACCGACGCAATCGTCCGCAAGCACTTGCTACCGCCCGCAAATACAATGGCTACTTCCGCGCGAGGCCCGCCAGGCACCGTTGCCGTATCCAAGGAGGGTATCCCAAACAGGACGTAAGATGCGCATGCCCCTCATGTTTTTGTTGTCGTGTATGCTCACCCCAGCCAGACTCTACGTGCGCAATCTTCCCGACAAGCTACAGAAAGAAGATATCAAGCGGAATTTGTACATGCTGTTCGCGACATATGGCGTAATTCTCGATGTCGTGGCGCTCAAGACCATGAAGATGCGAGGCCAGGCGCACGTTGTCTTCCGCGACGTCGACTCGTCCACGCAAGCCATGCGTGCGCTGCAGGGCTTTACTTTCTTTGGCAAGGATCTGGTGCGTGGTGTCTTTCCCTCTCCCCTCAGACTCGTTTGCGGAACAGCAGCGCTGACAAACTACAGCAAATCGCCTACGCCAAAACAAAGTCCGACACGGTCGCGAAGCTTGACGGAACCTACAAGATGCCCGAGCCCGAGCGCGAAGACGAGCCCGAGCAAGCATCCACACAGCCATTAGGCTTTGGCGCTGCACCAGAAAAAGCTGTACCCGTCAATGCCCAGGACTCCGCCAAGGGTCAGAAGAGGGCGCGCGAGGAGGAAGAGGACGAGGAGAACTCGGATGCTGAGATGGAAATGGATGTGAGCGACGAGGACTCTGATTAAAAAGGTGCCAGGACGCGCACAGGAGGATACGATACCCACGAGCAATGAGCAGAATCCCAACAAGGGCATTTCGAGACGACTCGTCTACACATGTCGTCTTTGAGTTTGTACGACGCTGCTCTGGAGCTACTTGCAGTGGGCGCTGACTGAGGGCAGAGAGGCGTGTTGCAAACTCATACTAGCCTGCAAGAGCGCCATCAGTTTTGGACGGCTACTACGCTCTGCACTCAGCCACGGAGCGAGACCCTGGCGCGTAAGACTAGAGCGGAAAACGTGACCGCACGTTTCGCTAGCTATTGTATTACCGAGCTACGGTACCATGTGGCTTCCGCATACGGCGTTGCTATGTCGATATCGACCTAAGACTAGCATGCTTGCTCATACATTCGTCAAGCAGGCTGAGCAATTCAGACTTCCGCTTCTCCCCTATCCAGCTTCCATGTATCGAGTTGTTGACAATTGTCCGCCAATCCTCCATGTCCAGATCAAACGCTTCTTGCACAGCGCAGTAGTTGTTCAAGATGTAACCGCCAAAGTAGGCCGGGTCATCGCTGTTGATACTGAACCGGACACCCGCGTCGAGAAAAGTTCTGATAGGTACCTGGCTGATGTTCTTGACAGCTTGAAGACAGACATTGCTCAACGGACAGACGGTCAAGAGCACCTTCTCCTCTACGACGCGCCGCAGTAGCTCAGCATCTTCGGTGAGTCGGATACCATGGTCGATGCGCTCCGCGTGTAACGTATCAAGCGCACCGCTGATGTACGTTGTATCGCCCTCTTCACCCGCATGCGCCGTCCTACGCAACCCCCTCTCCCCACCGTCTCGATAAACGTCTTCGAAAAGCTCCGGGCGAAACCCCACCTCTGATGAATCCAGCCCCAGCCCCGCAATCCCCCGCTCACCCTCGCCATGCTCGAAATGGCCTCCCTTGACAGCCGCAGCCATGGTCTCCTTGGCCGACGCAACAGGCAAATGCCGCAAAAAACACATGATCAGCCGACTCGTAATCCCCAACTCCCGCTCCGCCCGCCTCCTCGCTGCGTTGAACCCTTCAACCACAACATCGAACTCCACGCCCCGCTCCGTGTGGCTCTGTGGGTCGAAAAACACCTCGGCATGCTGCACCCCGTCACGCGCCGCCGTGGTGAAGTACTCCCACGCGAGCATCTCGAAGTCATCGCGCTGCATTAGCACCGCGATGCCGCGATAGTAGTAGGCGAGGAAATCGTCGAGGGAGGTGAAGTGCGAGTAGCGCTCTGTTAGCGTGGAGATGGACGTGTAGGCTACATCTGTGGAGGGAGACGGCAGGCTGATGTTATTTTTTGCGGCCAGCGTGAAGACGAGGGATGGGCTGAGACAGCCTTCTAGATGCAGGTGGTGCTCGCATTTTGGGAGGTCGGCGAGGAAAGGGTGGAGGGGCGAGGATTTACACATATTGGCTGTGCTACGTGACCGTGTAGAAGGGAGTTACTCGGAATATTTTTGACGGCGACTGTTTCTTTTCATGTCTTGTCTTGTCTTGTCTTGTCTTGTCTTGTCTGCAAGCTAGTCTTCTTCTGTGTTTCATCGGAGTCTGGCGGCGCGTTGTCGGTGTTCGCCGATGGAGGATTTGATCCTCTCTCATTAGTAAAGGTGGAGCACAAGCGGAGACGGCAGGGAAAGCGAACGCTGGAAAATGTGTGAAAAAAAAACAAGGTCCGTCGACCACGCGCTGGAGCAGCATTTGCATGATATGGAAACTGCTGTTCACGCTGAGTCGCGACAGGTTGGCATTATGATTCCAAGTCCCAGAACGACGTCTTCTCAACTACGCGTATACATGGATTCTACCGATTCTTCCAAAAGGCTTTCCTTTTCGGCATCATGTTTGGTCAGGGGTACTTTCTCTCTCCTCGCTTCCTGCTTCTCCTTCAGCGCGTTGTCCCCGACCGTCCTCTCTCCATCGCCAAATGTGCCCTTGAAGACGCTGTCGTAGCTCGTCCACATACCAGCAAACACCATTGCGCTCAGCTTGGCCACCCACCCGGGCGACCGTCCCCGCTTATCCTGAAGCTTTCTCGAAAGCGTGAATATCAGGATGATAAACGGCATCCAAATAGCCAGGAAGATGGCCTTGCCGATCTCCTGCTTCTTGCTTGTGATGGTGTAGGTGCGTATGTCGTGAAGGTAGTCCTGGTACTCAGCAGGCAAGCTACATTCGGCCGCGCCATCCGTGATGAGTTTAAGGTATCGCGCCGAAGGCTGTGCGTAGCCGGGGTCGGGTCGAATCACGCGGTCGTTTGTGCGCAACTGGTTGTCCTTGTCCACCAGGGAAGCGAAGAGCGTGTGCGCCTTGAACGGCTTCGACGTCGGCGTAGAGGGAACCGTGTCGGCGGGGGGCAGTACATGGCAATCCACCAAAATGTCGTCGTAGGCACTGCCGCCGCCCTCGGTAGCGATGATGTGCGCATAGTCGGACAGCGTCACCTCGTACACGACGCCCACCAGGCCCTTGTGCCACCGGTCCTTGTGGTAGTCTTGGGCGTCAGGCGTGCGCAACGCCGTGTTGGCGAAACACGGCTCTTTGTACGGGATCCCGGGCAGGTCGAAGGTGAGTCGCAGCGAAGGGACTAGGACGTTGATCTGCGAGAGAGGCCGGATGCCGCGCACGCCGCGAAACGTCTCGTGACATAGGTTGGAGCCGTATGCTAGGTACAGCACCGTTTTTTTGGCCTTTTCCGGCGGACCGGCTGCCTGCTGCTGCTGCTGCTGCTGCGACACGAGCTTCTGCGTGTCCAGGGGCGCGTCGGCCAGTGAGGCATCCAGACGAGCCTGCGAGACTTGTGGGACGGGCTCGACGACGGCCATGATGATACGACGAGACGATTGTGATGCCGTGTGCTGCCAGTACAAGGTCGGATACTGCTCTTCATGTACCGTGTGACGGCTGTCGGTGATTGCGCGACAAATTCGTCCGCGTCTTCAGGCCCCTACATCATCGATTTCTCAGCAATGCAGGGTCCAATGGCCCGAGCCCGAGCTGCACCACTGATTGCTAGTGCTGACGGGTGCCTCATTCTCTCCGGCAGCCATGTCGATGCCTTCGTACGCTGTGTTGGCCTTGATACCGGCTATAGCATGGCTCTTGTATGTGCAAGTCAGCCAGTGGCGTTTCAAGCGATTTGCCCATATACCCACCCAACTGTCTTCCAATCTATTCCTTGGACATCTGGGGCACATTGCAGCAGAGTACAAAAAAGCGGGAAGTAGTACCGTCCATCCGGGTAGGACTCCTATCCCTGCTGCGCATCATCGCTAATAGCTGCCACCCCAGACTATGTGCTGGAGAACATTTGGAAAGCCCATGGCAGCCCCGGATATATGCTCTTCGACTTGAGGCCTGTGCAGTATCCGCTGGTGCTCATTGCCTCGCATGGCATGGCGGAGCAGGTCTCTAGGTCTAGTAAAACGCAGCAGTACAGCGTCACCAAGTCTCCTACCGTTCAGCAGGGTTTCGGCGAGCTGGTCGGAAGGTACTCGCTCATTAGCGAAAATGGCGAGTCTTGGAGAGGGCTTCGCAAGACGTTTAACCCGGGATTCGCTCCGCAGCACCTCCTTTCACTCCTGCCAGTCATGGTCGACAAGACGTATACGCTCATGGAGAAGTTGGACGCTCTGGCCGATTCTGGTATCGCGGCTGAGATGGAGCCATACTGCACTAACGTGACATTCGACATCATTGGCGAGGTCGTCACCAACATTGATTGCAAAGCTCAGGATGGCCATGAGCAGGCTCACGACATCGTTCGTAACTTCAAGGCATTGAAAGCTCTATATGCCGGCGAGAATGGCGGCCTCAGTGCCGCCTTTTTGGATCTGCCAAAGCGCATCAAGAAGCTCGTTTACAGTCGGCGCCTGGACGCTTGCATCAAGAAATGTATCGTCGACAAGTTTGCAGATATCAAAGCAGCTCAGAACGCAGAAACCAAGGACACGAAAGATCGATCCGTGCTTGCTCTGGCCCTCAAAGATGCCGACGAGCTAACACCATTTCTGTTGCAGAGTACTGCAGATCAAGTCAAATCTTTCCTATTTGCCGGACACGATACTACGGCAATCCTCTTACAAAGACTAATATATGCCCTTTCAATACACCCAGGCTGCCTCGAGAAGATACGTAGCGAGCATGATGCCATATTCGGGGACGCAGAACCCCACACTGTATTCCTCTCGCGCCCCGATGACACAATGAAAGCACTCAAGTACACATCTGCATGTATCAAGGAAACATTACGGCTCTGGCCTCCCGCAGCATCAGCCCGTATGTCACACAACGGCTTCAAACTGCGCACTTCAGAAGGCGACGACGTGGTGGTAGATGGCTGCGTCTTATATCTCTGCCACCACATCATCCAGCGCGACCCAAAGGTCTACGGTGAAACAGCTGACGACTTCGACCCCGACCGCTGGGTCGGCGATTCTGATACCAGCAGCGCCACAACAGATGCGAATGGCTCGTCGACTGGCGCCAGCAAGGCGCCTATATCCGCGTGGCGGGCTTTTGAGCGCGGCCCCCGCAATTGCATTGGTCAGGAGCTGGCAAATATGGAGGCTAAAGTCATTCTCGCCTGTCTCATGCGCCGCTATGATTTTGTCAAAGTGGGACTTGGCCAAGTTGATGTGAATGACAAGGGGGAACGCGTTGTGGATGACAAGGGCAGATTCAAAACCAAATCTGAATTGATCAATGTAAGCTTTTTGTCCATTTCTCTCGCGTCGGCGGCTGACGTGGCCATCATCTAGACTATGTCCATTACTTCGCGCCCTATCGACAAGACGGTTATGCGTGTCGAGTATTGTGGTGAGAAGGCGGGCCAAGGGCGTTGAAGATGATTGTACGCTATCTGTCGGATGGTTGGATGTGTCATACACTTCGTTGGTGGACTGGTGGAACACCGGCCCCATGCAAAGAACAATCTATACTCTCCCTAAGACTAAATTCTTCCAGATGAAACGAAATCGAGTGCAACAGCGGGCAAGGTCATGACACAGTAGTGACGGCAGTCATTCGTTATCTGGTCAAAGCTGCTCTCACTCGCGCACTTGGTTTCTACCGTACCCTACCTGAATATCTTCGCATCCAGGCCGCACTCATTCAACACAGCAACAGCAACAGAAGTATCCCAGGTGCAATATTTGTCTCGCCGAGCCCCGACATCAAACAACTTGAACAGGTGAACTTCGGAAGGGGAATCCTACAAGGCCATGTGGCGCGCAAGTCATGAGAAGGTTTCCGAGCTGGAGAAGAAGCTGGACCTGCTAAAGCAGATGGCAAAAAAAGGAAGCTGAAGTGTCTCAGTGATTAACTCCCCAGAAGAGGATATGCGTCCGCTACGCAAAATCTGGTCAATGCCATGGCGGCAAAAACTGCCAGCTCGGGGCACGTGCGTGGTTGCTGGGGTGAGCTGGAGGGCTTTTGAGAGTTGGATTGATTCGATTCCAATTCTACCAGAGATAGTCATGGGCGATCGTTTCCTCAAGACGCGGGTTGTACCGTACTTGGTGTGTAGGAGATATTCAAACGATTGTATTTGGCTCCCCCCCCCTAGTTGTGTTCAATGCACTAAGAATTTTTTTTAAAAAGTAAAAAGGAAACAATCTGGCTCAAGCGTTCATGTATCGGCAGGTGTCAAACCCGCGGCCCTGATCCGACACTGTTTACTGCAATCCCACACCCCTCACGCCTTCAAAAAGCCCCTCTTCTCTGACCAAGCAGCTCCTATTCAGCACATGCTTACCCACACTCCCTATACCACTCAAATGGAGCGTCAACTGCAGTTCTCCCACCAAACTTTTCAAAACATGTTGGACGCCCTGCTGTCCACCGAGCGCAAGCCCATAAACATACGGACGACCGATGAGAACGCAGTCGGCGCCCAGTGCAAGCGCCTTGGCCACATCAGCACCCGACTGAACACCGCTATCGAAGAGAATCTTGAAATCTCCTCTCCCGTTGCTGGCGGGAGAGCAAGTAGAGCGGATAGAATCATGCACAGCATCCACGATATGCGGTAGCACGCCCAGTGAAGAGTTGCCCCCGTCGACCTGTCTGCCCCCATGATTACTCACCACGATACCCTGTACACCCACGTCGACCGCTCTCTTGGCATCAGCCGTAGTCTGGATCCCCTTGAGCACAATCGGGCCCTTCCAGTGTTGCTGCAGAAACGCAATATCCTCCCAGGCATGACTCTGGCCGGGGAAAATCGTCTTCATCCACTCGGGCGCCGCAGCGTCCATCTTGTCCTCGACCTCGCACCCATGTCTCCTTTTAAAGTGAGCGCGGAAAACGGGATCGGTTAGTCCAAGCTGTACGCCCGTTCGATCTGCGCGCAGAAAGGGGTTGTACCCATTGTCCATGTCTTCGGGCCGCCAGCCAAGGATAAACGTATCCAGCGTGACCAAGAGCGTGGAAAAGCCTTGTTTCTGCGCCCGCTGCAGCAGCGAAATGGTAATGTCGTCGTGCTCGCGCGACGGCCAGTAGAGTTGATACCAGCGTTGTCCTGCCTCGCCATTCGCCCGCGCCACCTCTTCTATGCTCGTGCTACTCGCCGTGCTCAGGATGTACGGTACTGCTTGTTTGGCCGCCGCTCGCGCTGCTGCTGCTTCTCCCTCTGCATTAAAGATTTTGAGCACGCCTATGGGCGCCATGGCGATGGGTGCTGCTAGCTTCTCGCCGAAGAGCTCGGTGGTTAGGTCGGGGAAGCCACTGCCGTGCTTGACTAGGCGACGTGGCTGGATGGACCATTTTGTAAACGCAGCGCGGTTTTTGTTTCGGGTTTCGCCCACGCCTGCAGAGCCATAGAGGTAACCTTTGGAGTCGGCCGAGAGGCGCGCGCAGGCTGCTTCTTCCCATTTGTCCGGTTGGAAGGTGAGCGTGGGCCGCTCAAAGGAAAGTCCATGCATGTACGTGTCCATTTCGTAAGATATGCCATCTTGCTCAGGGTGGTGGTTGGAGAACTTGATTTGGTGCTGCGTTTCTGATGGCGGAGACATGATTGGGTGGCCAGTAGCTAGGGGGGAGGGGGGGAAGGACGAAAAGCGTCGCAAGGGGGAGGCAGAGTGAAGATGGAGGATGCAGAGAAAGAAAGGAAAAAAAAAAAGTATGTTACAATAGTATCCTTGCGATAAGGAAATGTTGTGACTAGCATAAAGGAAACCTCGTGGCTAGAGTCTAGACGAAAATTGATTTGACGAGTTGGAAGACATGACAACTATACTACTTCAGCAACGTCACCCGAAAAAAGACATTCTCCGGATACCTTCGGATACGAACCATTCCTAGAGTCCGCCATAGCACTGTACTAGGCTGTTTCCATTTGAGCGTCCCTGGAACTTAGGTTCCAGTATCATATACTCAGAAGCCATGTAAAGTCACAGTTGAAAAAACCATGTCATTTACCACGGAAAGCTCATTTCTTGGCGAGCCTGTGACACAGAAATCAGCACATGAAAAAGCATCCAACCAAGAGGAAAGATCGGGAGATCGATATGTGTGATCCTTCGAGCGGATGCGGCTCGTCGAGGATGATATCGAGCTGACGTCATACGCTGTCATCGGTACCTATGACATAACCGTGTGGGGAGCAGAAAATTGGATAGCTATGATGGACATGTGTGGCCCGTTGTTTTCCAGATTCGTGTCTAATGCGTCCAAGTAATTTGTCCTCTAATATCCATGTTCCCAAGCCTGCCACCCAGATTGGCAGAGATAGCCCATGGCATAAGCATGTGACTACAAAACCCATCGTTTTGCATACAAACATGCGAGAAAAAGAGAGCCCTCTGCGGGCAATGGTCCCCAAACTCCATCAATGCAAATGTTCATGATTTCATCTCCGAAAAGATTCGTACAACAGATACTGGCGTTTCCTTTGTTCTCGTTTTCCGGTTTTTCTTTTACTTAGACAGCGACGCATCCACCGTCAATCTTGAGATGTCCGCCCGTCATGAACTTGCTGTCCTCGCTGACCAAGAAGGCAACTACGCTTGCAACGTCGTCGGGGCTGCTGAACCTGTCGAGAGCAGTCTCCTCCTTCAGCTCCGCCAGCTTCTCCTTTGTCCAGCCGTCCTTGTAGCCAGGGGTTTGGATGATGCTCGTGTGGATCGTGTTGACACGGATGCCGTGGGGGCCGAGCTCCTCGGCGGCCGTGAGGGCGATACCGCGAAGGGCGAATTTGGACGCGCTGTACGAGATGAGGCCGGGGAAGCCGCGGAGACCGGCGATGGAGGATCGGATGATTATGGAGCCGCTGCCCGAAGTGGTCTGCATGGCTGTTGCAGCGTACTTGACACCGAGGAAGGCTGGAAGTGAGGGTTAGTGCTGCAATTCTCTAGGGAATGGTAGTAGCGGGTGGAAACATACCAGACTTTGCGTTGATGGTCATGATCCTGTCAAAGTCGTCCTCGGTGACATCGAAGATGCTCTTGGTTTCGCCGCGATGGCAGCAGTTCAAGACGGCAGCATCGAGCTTCTCAAACCGCTGCACCACCTTCTTGGCACATGCCTCGACATCTGGCTCCTTTGTCGCATCCGCTACAATGGTGAGAAGTCGGGATTCTAGGGGCACGCCGGTGGCTATCGCTGCCTTGAGGACGGGTACAGCGGCTTCGAGTGCGGTCTGGTCAATGTCGATGAGGGCGACATTGCAGCCCTCGATGAGTAATCGGCCGGCGGACTCAACACCAACTTTGCCGCCTCCACCGGTGATCATGACTACCTTGCCCTCGAGCCGTTGGATGGGGAGCGGCCGTGTGAGGTTGGTGGATGTGGGCGCACGCTCAATGCCCGGGCGCGGGGCCTTGTTCATGTTGAGCGTGGAAATGTTGGAGCCTGGCGTGCGCAGGCTCTCGGTGGTGTTCATTCGCTGCATGGTGAAGTGCGGTGGTCTGCTTGATGGAGAAGAAGAAACAAAGAGGCCGTCCAGCGGTGGAATTGGATCGTCGTCCGGGTCGTGTATGAGGCGCTGCACGGCTGACGGGCCACGGGCTGGGCATGGTTTTGGTATTTGAGCGTGCCATCATCCCCTCCTCACCGGACCCTTCTTTTCCCTCAAGATGACGTATCCCGGGAAACCCTAGGCGAAATCTTTTCTGCGTTGATCAAACACCGGATGCGCATCCGTTGAGGCTCTTGCTGGCGGCTGTACCCACCGCCCCACCGCTGTCAGCCAATGTCGCCTCCGGCCGGCATTTGGCCGCACCACCTTCTCCAACTTTCGCGCAATGAGCGGTGGGACGTGTCCACTCATGCTATCACTTATCGTACCCCATGTGGGTGACGGTGGACATCATGTTGCTTTTCTCATAGGGTAGGGCGGGGTGGTAATTTAATCGATTCCACCAGTCGTTGGAGAAGGCCTGCGTCAAGGTCGCATCGGCCTGTGCCCGACTACCCCAGGGCGCAGAGCAAGGCGGTCAACGTGAGCCCCATCACTGCTCCAAACGGGCAGCTAGTCCGCCAAGGTACCCGTGTGGGAGAAGTCAGAACGCAGAAAATGCTGCAATTGATCCTGATGGTGCTGTCGTTGTCGGTTAACGCGGAAGGTACAGCTCAGCTGGCAGCACTTACAGAGCAGCAGAGGCATGCGGCGAGTCAGAAGGCAGTACTGCAGCTTGCGATAGCACACCGACCATCACACAAACGTCATGGCGCGAGTGACAAGGGAGGAAGATGAACGGCAAAAGGGTCTCGGAGACTTCGCCCACACCATGAGCTAGCTCCAGCAGCAATATATCGTACCTCGGGCTTAGCCTAACGAAATTGGCATGTGCCATCATGTGCCTCGACAAGTGTCGAGTTATGTCTCAGTAACCTGCTACTCTGATGGGTCCTGGGGGGTAGCGGTACCACCAGCAGAACTCCACCCCAACACGGATTCCACAGTGCGAACCCAGTATGCAAGATAGCGTCAATCCCTAGTGGGGGGTGAAATGCATTCTAAGGAAAGAAGAAGGTACGGCGGAAGGAACACCGAAACAGCTGATAATCCGAGTTAGCGAGTGAGCTGCGCAGTCATAAAAGAGTGGAACGACCAAGCGGTCAAACGCCAATCACGCTTTCATTCATCTCTAGACGAAACGTCACCTTCCTTATCCTGCCGCTCCTAACAGTACTTCGCGGTGCACCCATCCCAGAAGTAGTCGATCCCATCTGCCAGCGCTGAACCTCCAACCGCCGCGTCATCACTGAATGAATACTCATGGATGCTAATATCCCTCAGTGCCGGACTACCCTCTAGTGTACTGTACAGCTTCTGGGTCAGACTGGTCATTTGCTGACACAAGAATGCTCTTCCTAGATTCAAACTCATCTGTTTCTGTTCATCGCTGTACCGGGCGAACAGTAAGAGCATACAAGGCGAAGAGCCCGCCAAACGAGTGAGCGTACAGCGCATCGCGGTCAAATTCAGCGTTAGGGAATGCAGTGCCACGGATCCAAGGTCCAAGGGCGTTTCCGTCCAAGACGTACATGGTCTCGACAGCTGATCTCTCCTCTTGTGTAGTCCAGTTCAGCGGCCATGCCACCTGGATCTGATACTCCCACGATCCATGGGTCGCACTATAGAACCCAAGCTTGGGGAGGACATTCGTAGGGAACTTGGTGACGAGTGGGGCGAATTGCCAAGCGCTGACGGAATTCATGGCGGCAGTGAATCTTGAGTACTCTTTGATTGATGTAGGTACCGGGGACCATATATTTGCCACCTACTTGACCGTCTTCGGCTTTTGTACCTGACGACCACAGGATCACACCTCCCAAGAGTGTGAACCCGAGAAGCTGGGTGTACGCTCGTGTCCCATGCAGACTTCACGCCGCAACTGCAAGGGACCCGCAGCATGGTTGCCTGGGTAAGTTAGTAGGGTTGCGGTATAGGATTCTAGTCCCGGGAGTTGTCCCTTGATATCCCGGGCTTAACAGAAAGACGTATACATTGCCAAGACGGGAATGATCTTGAGTGCCTCCGACCTTTTCCCCGACAGTGGTGTTTGGTGATTTTCTCCTATCATTGCGATGGAAGCATCGATTCCTTGCAAACGTTTATGCGAACAACGCACAAGCGAGCTGCCACTTGGTCTTGGATGGGTGAATACATGCCGGAAAGCCTAGGAAAAGAGAATCGGACCCATCATTGGGGTTGACGATGGGTCTTTAGCTTCGTGCGAACGCTGTCAGCATGAGAAACAGCACGGGATATAAACGGAAGAAATATCGCGGATCTTGCCAACTAGTCCTCGGTGCGCGGAGCGAGAACTTGATGTGAAGACTTTTAAAAGTTGCTCAGTTTGGTGTTAAAGGTCGATGAGAATGTAGCTGTCTAGAATCCGCCTCTTCCAGGCAGTGGGTCGTTCTTTGCGGGACACGACACGTCGTAGATTGATGGATCAACAAACCTGGGCTTGACGTCGTTGTCATAGGCCAGCTCGACAAGAGTAGCGTTACCTGACATGTACTGAGGCCAGCCATACTCCGTCAATCCGCGTTGGGAGTCTCGTGCGAACGCAGCCCAGGAGCCCTGAACATACTTGGTGTACTGGTTCTCGGTCGCGCTGTTTGGGAGGCCAGAGATATCCTCGGTAGTGCCGAAGACCAGACCAAGGCCAGATCCATGGTAGGCTGCGCTTCCTCGGGGTCCAAGTCCTGCGCTACCGTTGTAAAGACAAAGATTGTTCCAGTCACCGTGGTACCTATAGCGCCAGGTCGGGACATCGTGCTGGGCGCGGTGTGCGGCCGAGAACGCACTTGGGCAAGTGAAGCCGCGCTCGGTGAACGATTGGGTCGTTCTTCCAGGCATATGCCCAGTAGTCGACAGCAGCAGCACCTGCACTTTGCCCAAAGATAACGATGCGCGACGGGTCCCCTCCGAAGCTTCCGATGTTGTCGCGTACCCACTCAACCGCAGCACGATGGCCGCGGAGGGTAGCGTTCTTCTCAACGCTGGGAGCACCAGCGAAGCCAAAGATACCAAGGCGATAGCTGTAACGGTCAGTACATGTGTACAAGTGAATTGGGCGAGTCTTACTTGAAGATCACGACAACGACATCCTCGGAGTCAGCGAGGTACTGTCCGTTGTAGAAGGGGCTATGAGGGCCGGGAATCTGGAAGTCTACGCGGTGTTAATGGGAGGTTCCATGGTGAGAGATGGCGAAACGTACGTCCTCCGTGCAAGAACACCAACACCGGCTTTTTTGTCGCGGGCTGGCCAGCGTTTGCTGTCCAAACATTGAGCTTGAGGCAATCCTCTGATACAGGGTTGTCGTTTTGTGCAGCAAAGTTCTTCCACACACGTAAGCCAGATGGCTCCGTGAAGTTCGGGAATGATGATACGGGTGGCTTGTTGGCAGGGCAATCACTACAAGTAAGATTAGAAATATCCCCTTTGCTAGGTATGCGGGTTGAACATACGCAGTCTACAGCTGTTAGCTCGTGAAACTGAAGTCGCATAGTTCTGATTACTGACCCACTCGGACGCCTCGAAGACTGTACCTGCTGGCGCTTCGTACTTCCTGGGCGCTGCAAACCGCAACTCGCCTACTGGCGCCTCAGCGTAGCGTATTCCCAGGAACTCGGTCACATGTGTCTTGTTGGACGACGGGTGACCGACCAATGTGCCGCTAGATGTCTCGACGCTTGAACTTCGTCGGTGCTGCAATCGTCGAGCCAAAAAGCGAAGCTACGGTTGCAGCCGTGAGAAGAAGGTATCGCATCTTGTTAATTCGAAACGACGGCGACCCTGGTGAAGACTCGAGGACTAGCTGAGCTGGAAAGGACAGCAGCAGGCTTATACCGGGATGAAATCTAAATTGTGGCTCACAGCTCTCATGCTAGGAGAACGGGCTGGCCTGCCTCTAGCTCCACGTTCCTGCGCTGCCGTCAACAGCATCCGTGGTTCGCCGGCGGGACGAATGACGCTACAAATAGCCATAGCTTCGACCGAGACAGATGGGCAAACAACATCAAATCACCAATGTTGGGAGCGCGGTCATACACTGGCGTGAAAAGGCTTGAACGTCGTTTTAGACAGGACGGGAACGGCTGCCTAGTCTGGCATCTGACGTGGGGGCGCGCGCCTCGTTCCCTTCCAGGCCCGCGGAACCTTTGCATGTGGCCAACATCAATGGCGATGGGACAGGTACCCCATCTTGAGAATGCGTATTGTTCCACGGAGACTTTTTACGTGCCAGTTATTCCACACGCTCTCTTCATGTTTCGCGTGCAGCGGGGCGTGGGCGATGCGCTTGTCATACCAGAACCCGGGAAAATCCCGGGTTATCGCTGATCTCCATTACCCAGGACATGATGTCCATTAGACATACCTCTTCGGTACACTGCACCGAGCCGATCAGGGCTTCTCCTGGCACTCGAGGGCTAACACGTTCGCTCTAGCATGGAAGACCTTGGGCGCGCGAACAACTGCGTAGGCCACCTTTTCCAGACCCCGAAAATTGGTATCCAGATCCAATCGTATCGGACGGAAATAATGGAAGATTCGCCCTCGCAGTCGCAACTCCCCGAACTGCCCATGAAACTCGACTACACCTTCACTCGACATGCCTCCCGATGTAGGTCTGGGTACTGAAGGCCCTATCGAGCGCGGATGGGGCATTTGGCTCACTAGTGTCCTTGCCGTCATATTGGCTGGATTTTTTGTCGGCGCTCGCATTGCTCAGCGGTCCATCAAAAGAAGAGGGTTAGGATTGGACGACTACATGATCATCGCAGCATTGTGTTCTTCAGTCTTGCTTACGATAACGGAATGCCAAGGTAAGTTCGTCTACACAGTAAGGAAAATAATCGCTCATGATCAGTAGCTGTAGTATTCGGCTAACCTTTGGTTACGATGATGATATCCATTAGATGACGTTAGGTTCGCGTCCCGGGCTCCGCTAATTGTACTAGTTGTTCACAAGGTAGTCCTCACGTTCAACAAGATATCGGTCGTATGTCTATACTACCGCATTTTCGCAGTCACCACCAAGTCTTTCCGAGTCGCCTATCATGTCATGAGTATGCATCGAAATTGACATCACGGACAAAACATCTGCTAATCTATCTCAGGCATATGGATTGTATCTACAGGCTTTGCTTTTACCATTGCTACGGTATTCCAATGCATCCCAATTGCGGCTTTCTGGGACCACAGTATATAAGGAGCCAGATGTTTCAAGAATGAACCCTGGTGGATCTCCTACGCGACCGTCCAGATCACTGCCGACTTTATGCTGCTCGCAATGCCCTTTGGACAAATCGTAAAGCCCTCCATGGGTAGAGCCGAGAAATTGGGTGTAGCGCTGGTCTTTGGCACAGGCGGATTGTGAGTATTTGAGAAGATTTGTTCAAGGCATGTTACTAATCACTCAAAGCGTTGTTTTCGCATCAATATATCGTGCGACGACGATTGCGAGATCTGCGAGCGACCCTGATTCGACCTGGGGTCCCATTCCAGTCACCATCTGGTCGGTTGTAGAAGCGAACGCTAGAATCATCTGCGCCTGTTTACCAATGCTGCGTGCTCCCTTCGTACGTATATTTAGTTCGCTTTTCGGCCCCCATTCAGGCACCAAGGGCAGTGCACAACATCAGTCATATTAGATGGGTGGGAAAAATAACCATCACCCTAAAGGGGCAGCAACCGGTAACATGAGTAACATATCCCATACCAAAAGTGAGACGCAGCGCGAGAGCGATGACGAAATTAAGGAGGATGAAGTACTCCCCGGAGAGTAGGTCGGGCGTTGAACCACCGAGGCAGTGGTATCTTCGTTACGAGCGACTTCAGTGTTGAATCGCAACGAACTACAGAAGCAGAAGATGGAAACAATGTCATGCGAGCAGGACGACATGAACATCGAGAGGAGCGTTAACGAGGATAAGCCCGAGGGAAAGAAGCCCTTCTATCACGTCTGAGTCCAAGGCCTCGTTACACAATGTTGCGTCAATGACGGACGCACGCCGTAGTATTCCTAGGTCCCAGTTTGCGCGTACACTACTGTAGCAACCGAGACGCGCCACTCCTCAAGCTCCGCAACGACGAACACAACTCAACCACCACACACCAACTATCTCCTCGTTTGGTGGAGAATTCAGCACGCGTCGCGGCTTGTTAAGGAAGGTCGAGAGGTACGACCTGGAGACAATACAGTTCGCAGGCTCCCAAGGATGCGTTGCGACAGCGGCGGCCCACATGTGCGGCGCTACCCGCGCATCCAGCGCCGCAATTAAGGTCTTTTGGCGGATCGATGGTGAAATAAGCATCACCCAGCCTCGTTCATTGGCGCAAGGCGCAATCTGCTCGATGCTTGCGGCTCGCGATCATGCTGCACGTGCCATTTGAGACAAGCTACGAATCGGACGTGACATGACTGGGATGACTTGAAGCATGCGCGACACACTGCTGTGCAGCATCGCTTTCCAGTAGTTCGCGTTTATTACGATGATTTAGTTTTTAGGCAGCACAAGAAGGCTTGGATGCCACATCTCTCGAATAATACTCTACCGCTATTTAACGTTAGGCCAGTTTACTTTTTTGTGTTTCCATGGGTACATATCCCAATGCGCAAGGTAAAACATGCTAGCATCAGTCTGGCCATGGCAGGCAAAGAAGCGCAGAAAAATTTCTCTGCGCAATTTGCGTAGTAATTTTCCTCAACAGTGCAGCAGTGAGGCATTTTCAGACGTCATCCTCGGCACGGTTTGCGCCACAGTCATATACAAGGAGCAGCAAAAGGGTGGCATACACGATGATATTGCTCGACTGTGGGTATAGGCATCTCTCACGAATGAGGGGAGTGCAAGAAAAGCCAAGTGAGGATAGACGGCGCGCCGATCATCGAGCCCCGCTCCGCTATGTACGCGTCTGCGCCACACCTGAACACTGGACCATCCCTCAGACGTCATGCGCACATGCGGTGAATATTGATACGACCTGGCCATGTAGTCTTATCTTTCCCTTAGCTGGCGTGCAAACCTTCGTCGTGCGACATCTTGTTTCCTACCTTACTGCCAGCCACAACTGTTAAGCTGCAAACCGAACGACCCCGCTACTATGACCGGCAAGGCCACCACCGACTATGTCGAATCGACAGCGCCGCCTGGGGGAAAGACAAAGGCCCAGATCTTGACCGACGTCTTCTCTCTTGCGACCCAATTCAGCACCTGTGTTGAGGCCTTTAACCTCATCTATCCCACTAAAGATCACGACCATGCGCAGAAGGTGGCGCTTGCGAAACTCGGCCTCCAGCAGGGCAGGCTGCTCATCTTCGGTGACGCCGTGGGCATATCTGCGCCGCCTGCCACAATCGCGCGATACATGATTCCTAGTCATCCTGGACTCACAAACCCAGACCCTCACCTACCAGTCAATTTCGGTGTCCGGAATCCAAGACTTGACGAAGAGGTCATCAACGCCACGGTCAGAAGGGCGCTTCACGAGATCGCGGGCCGGCCCAGCAACATGTCGCGAGACGAATTGATGTGTGTGTATGGCCTGAAAAGCCCAAAGGCATTTTCGCGTATCGAATATCCAGCTCTGGATACAAACCGTCTTGAAGGCTTTCGCGAAAAGTACGGCCTGTTGAAAGATCTCCTCCACCAGACCGGCGCGCGGTCAAGCCTCAAGCGCAACTTGAGCATGACAACTTCTCATTGGCAGGTAAAAGACACTACGCGCTTCAACGAGTATGTCAGAGTTGTGCGCACAGAAGTGGACGCGCTCATTGATCTCATGGGCGTAAAAGAGCAGGTTGACCGTGGAATCCGATTTGATCTCAAGAGTATGGGCTGGCACCCTGACCTAACAGGCCCAATGGTACGACAAGACTGGGAGAAGTTGCGTCTGATCCGCGAGGCATGTGAAGTCGATTATCCCGAGTACATAGAAGTCATCGACAAAGCCATGCAGTACATCAGCGAAGAACTCAAAGAAACGAGCCTCTCAAGACACCGCGCCGGTCTTGGTATCGCAGAACCAAACGCAGACAAAGCAAATGGGGTAGGCCACCGCAAATCAGTGCAAGACAGCCGGTCCGCCCCATCATCCGTACCAACTACACCCACAATGCCCACACCCAACCCCATGTCGAAGTCCTCCGCCAAGAAGCCAGAAGTGAAATCGCACATCCAACTCGCCGCAGAACACGCCCTAAACCCCAACGCTGGCAAAGAAAAGCGCCCGGGCTGGCTCTCGGCCTTCAAATTCAAGTCCTGGACCAAGAGCAGCAAGCCACCGCCTCAGCAACAAAAAGAATCAACCCTAGAAGAACAGCGCTCGCTTTCAGTCGGCGAAGCCCAGAATAGCACCGCTGACGACACCAACGGCCTCCAAAGTGTGCGCTCCAAATCCGTTGGCGCAATCCCTCACGCCCCGCAATCTCCTCCCGCGGATATAGACTCGCGCGTGCGCAAGATGTCGCTGGAGCAGCCAGGCATGGCCGATATTCCGCCTATCCAGGAAAACGGAGGTGAAGTGAAGACTTTCCCGGAGCGAGAGAGACTAGGTAGCAGTGGTGGGGGAGCGAACATGAATCCAGAATTTGAGAAGAATACGCTGATGCAGGTTAATACTGCGACGAGTGAGGGGGACAAGGAGGGGCTGGCGAATGTTAAGACGGCGAATAGTTATATTGATCGACACGATATGTATCCTGCTATGGGCCGGGTTGAGACGAAGGATATTCGGAATGTAGCGCATATGCCGGGGCTGTAAAGGAAGGAGCCGTAATTGTATGTGTGAAGGGCCTTTGTGAGTTTATTGGGATTTCTACTTGATGAGGTTACGTGACCTCACATCTTCTCACCACATCTTGTGATGCTCCAGAGTGCGTGCGTGAACATTCGGTCTTAGCTGTCTCCTTTTTCATTCCTCGTCATTCATGGAATCAATGTAGTCGACATGTCTGAGGACTGCGACCTGGATAGCAGTCGGAAAATAGACGACATCTTCCCCGCTGCCTTTACAAACGAGTCCTAATACCAAGGGGCGGACCAGCACTAAGAAGCCGAAGAACAACCCGGCAATGAACTGAAAGATGCACCAAAAGACTTGATAGGTCTCGAGGGTCAACTATACATGACCCAATGCGAGTTAGCTAACGCCAAAGACGAGTTGGAGACCTCACGTCACGGACGGCAGGAACAAGCATCCCAGAATGTTTCTCTGCAAAGACAGCTCGGAACTGTCATGGCTGGATATCGCGCCGCGATCCAAGGCACGCCACTGCCCCTCTATCCCGCACTAAAGAAAGAAGGTGCCCGCCTGCAGATAGAGAACGAACAACTTGTCGCGTACCACATGGACACTGGCCTCGCAAGTCAAGTCGTGCGATTTGGGAAGAAGGCAGCAGGCCTAAAGCACGAGTGTGACACCTTGCAACACGGCATGGATTTGGAAGCCAAGGACCATGAAAACAAGATGAACATGTTTCGACGCGAATATGCGGCGTTGCTTGACGGCTCCTCAAGAAACGCTGTCCTGGTGGTGGAAACGCAGAGAAAGCTTGAAGACATGGAGAAGACCGCGCGGATCGCTACCTACAGCGAGAGGGAGATAGGAGTTTACTTCGAAGAAGGACAGAAGAAGAACCGAACAGCCAAGGAGAAACTTGCTGCTGCTGAAGTGAAGAACACTGAACTTATCAGCCTGTTGAAGAGTGGTGTGCATCTCTCGACGCGTAAGTCTCTTTTCTTGAACAGCGCCAAGCACGGCTCTTAGTCTAGCTCTTCTCTATAGTGGATATGAAACCCGTACGGAGGTCGATGTGGAGATGGTCCATCAGCCAGTACGATCCGTCTGTGAGGCTTGGGTCAAGGGCGAATGCAGCGGGCACGAATTGTGATGGTCTGAGGGCATCCAACCGGTCTGAAGCCGGAAACCTTGCGTCGCCGCACAATGCCAGCGGTGTTTTCTTAAAGTCTTGAGGGCTTCCTTTGGGGGCTGTGTCTAAGTATCTAAGGTAACACCAAGCTAGCCTGTATGGGTTCAGGACTTCTCTACTTCCTCCGCGTGACAAGTCGAGCCATGAATACGTACGAAAAGGCTGACTTCTTTGCGACATCAGCTCAAATGAGCTTCTTCAACATCTTAATTTGTAATCGCCCTCGTGAAATCGAGCTTCTAGGTTGGCACAGTCACTCGAGTTGCGTGTTTGTCCCCGAACGACGTATGCCATGGGCCATGGCGGAAGGCAGAACGCGCTTTATCACAGAACATATCTCCTGATGGCGAGAGTTGGGCCATTGCTAAGCTTTGGGTAAGGGTGTATTATCCTTCCACGCTTCCTATAAGAGATGGATAAAGATAGATCCGGGGAGATAGATGTTTGATATAAGCTTAGCGATGGCGAGAAACTAGGGAAACAAGCGTTGATCAGCCCGTAGAAAAATCTGCGCTAGGTCCTTTGCAGTTATAGATGGCATTTTGGGGGACCAGACTCGCTGAGGCATAAAAGTTCCCAAGCCAGACGTCAGATATCTGTTTTCTGGCGGTTCTTGTCCCAACACGACCTTCTCGCTTAGCGCCACTACGTACGTCATGCGTACCTCCCCCGCTTCTCAGGGACCAGGCCACCTACCTTGGTCTTCACTCTTCTCATCCAGGCAGAAGCGTACCGGGTGTATATCAG
Organism: Paradendryphiella salina; assembly: GCA_900634815.1. Lineage (NCBI taxonomy): Eukaryota > Fungi > Ascomycota > Dothideomycetes > Pleosporales > Pleosporaceae > Paradendryphiella > Paradendryphiella salina. The sequence goes on along the minus strand of LR132300.1, from coordinate 8,040 downwards.
TAGACGGCTCTGATGCTTTCCCAATCCACCTCAAACCCTCGCATGTAACCATGCAGCAGCATGTATCGGCCCGTCTTCATAGTCGCGAAACGTGCTGCTACGGCAAATACGAGCATTGCGAGTGCGAATCCAAGTAATGTAGCGGCTGAGCGCGTTGCTGTCGTTGCTGGACGTGGAACGCGACGTGATCTGCGCCTTGAAGTACCAGGGAAAAGACGACGCGCTAGGAAGATCACGGATGCTCCGCGTCCCCAAAACGAGACTGAAGAGTATTGCTGACAGGGTCTATGTGAGAATGGGTCGCAGCATACACCATTTTTCTCGGGCTTTACACGTTTCCACGAATGATCCCCCACGACGAGCATCCTAGAGTCAAGATTTTCTCTTGTGATGCCACTACTGAGGGGCGAACATTGCAATAGCTTCGTTGAGATGCATTCGGCGACCGGAGACGATGCCGAGCTGCGAGAATCGCGGTTGTGTGATGGAAGAGGTAGTCACAAATCACCATCTTGTCCACCACTGAGCGCCAGATTTGAGGTTGCGAGCACGTTACAGCAGGCTGTTTCGTAGCCGGTAGAGATAATCGTTAGGGGCGTTTCTCATTACTATATATTCGTTTTACGACCTTCGGCGTACGCGAATCTTTCCTCCATGTAGCGGAAGCTTCAGCCACACAGTATCTAGCGGCTTCGGTCTTACCGCCATGTGCTCGACATCATAGTTCAGCAGCATGTGCGCTATGAACACTTTCATCTCATTCAGTGCGAAAAAGCGTCCAGGACACGCATGTCGCCCAAACCCAAACCCAAGGAAAGCGTCGTCGAGTGTAGCAGTGGACTTGGCCTTCCGTTCACTTGCACTTTCCTTGTTGGCTTCGAGCTCTTCCTTGGTTGTGAAACTGTCGACAATGTTGTTGACATTGTTAGGGTCAGCAAACCGGAACGCGTTGAAACTGCGGGCTTGCGGGTATATCTTCTCGTCGTAGTGAATTGGCTCCATCGGAACTGCAATCATGGTGCCTTGAGGAACATGAACGTTCGAAACAGGAAGCCGGATGCCTTCCGGGTGCACAACCTAATCTTCGTTAATTCCGCTGCCTCCAAACAAGCTGTATACTTACTGTTCTCGGTAATCCTACTATGGCAAACGGATTGAGCCTCATAGATTCCCTAATCATGGAGTCGATGAGTTTGAGATCACGCACCGCGTCGCGCGTCCATATGCCTCCTGCCTTGGCAAGTACAGTAGCAGCCTCTTCGCGTAAAGCATCGACGTATCCTAAGGACGGGTCCGAACTAAAGAGGTCCAAAATCACGTTTTGAACAGTGAAGCTTGTTGAGTGCAGCGAAATGTCGTTCACCAATAAGAGACGATGCGCTACTCGTTTTGGTTCCAGTTGACCTGCATCTCCCTTTGCAGCCGCGGCATAGCACTCATCGATGAGCCATTGAAGGCCATCTTTCTGATCCTGGGTTAGCAAGATGGCCCATAGTATGGCGACGTTGGAGAAGACTTACCGGCGGTGTCCAGCCACATTTTGGGTTTGCCTTGAATTGCGCTGTAGCATCCAGTCTCTCTTTTACAAACGGCAGGCATCCTTTCATTGCCTTTCGTCGCAAATACCAGCATGTTGATCCGACGAGAAAGCCAGTGACGGGTTTCAACGGCTTTGGCGATGCGTTGATAAGCATGGCGCCAGCGAAGATGCTCATTGCGTGGTCCCGGAGATCGTTCAAGAACGTTTCATCGCGGCCTGTGACGGATCAGTTTCCCAATTCTCCCTCTCTTATAATCTCTACTTACAGAGTGGTGCGCCGCAGAAGGCACCATTACTCGCGCCGGCAATCAGTTTCAGGCAAGCGTCCCACACTTTGACTTCTTTCCATTCCGTATCGCCCTTCTCTCCCCACCATCGGTCGAATCCTCGGTTCAATTCATCGGCCATTAATGGTGTTAGATGCTCGAGGTTCCTAGTTATCTGGTGACGTACGACATTGATCTGGAAGTCATTGTCCGCTACCTCTTTATCCCATACAGTCCATTTTGTCTGGATGGTCTCGCTCTGCGTTGCATGGATGTCTAGCGTCGATTCCGGAAGCGAATAAACCTTTTTGATGAGACGGGGTGGGAGAATGATCATGGCACCTCTATCGATGCTCGGCAGTATGAAGGGACTGTTTGCGCTCGCAAACTGTGAACATCATGGTGAGTAAGTAATACCCAAGCATTCTAGCAGACCGTACCTTGTGATAGCCTTCGAACGCCCAGTCTTTGGTAGTTCGAACAGACTTCAAGGTGGCCCATACCCAGTTGAACAATCCTTTTTGGAGGCCTACAACGGGCAGCTGCTCCCAATGTTTCGATTCTGGTTTCCCGAAGAACAACGCGCGGATAGCATGATAGACTATGAAGAGGACTGATAAGGGCACGAGGGCCTGAGTGGGTGTGATGATGAGCTCCATCTCCAGGTGCTTGAAACCACGGGAGCAAGTGGAATTGCCGGACCCCAACAACACTTAAAGGCTGCCGTATTTTTCGCGGCATCTTCAGTAGTTGCAACACACCAGGTATCATGCTATTCCTATCGGAAGCAGTCTGGACTAATCCAGAATTGAGTGGGTCGCGTCAGCACGGCAAGGTTGCATGCAGCAAAGAGTGGGATGCGTCGCTTAACCAGCATAGCACCGTACACCTCGTCTCCTTGTCGCCGGCTGGCGGATACCGCGATGGTCCCCATGTTGCATCAAGCGCGACAACAATTGTGGGGGACGCCGAATTCCCACAGGAACAAATCTGGTCTTGTTTCAACCAAAGCAACCTCAATACCACAATCGACCGTGGTCTGATTGCCCGTCCGGCAATGCTCGAGCCACAAATGCTCGATTCGAAGCAAGTTAATGTTTTTACGGCAATTGAGCCGCTCGGGCAATGCAGCATGCAATGCAGCATGCAATGCAGTGGCCGCATGATGCATACGATACAAACTGATGCAGTAGTTCCACTCTTTGAGGAAGGTTGTTCGACAGTGCGCTAACCGCGCGGCTCCATACACGGCTCGGGTCGGCTGACTGCCGCTTCTGGATAGGTGTAGGGTTTCCCACCACGAGATTACTCGCTTGTCAGCCAGGAGTTCATGCGATATCACTGCCGAGTGAACCCATACAGCCCGTTTAGATCTTCTCGTTATCGATATGTGCCCCGATGAGGAGGCTCTCGGCAGTCGGATCGGTCCGGAGCTAAGGTGGTGACCGTACCAGATGGTTTTACTATGACCAATGGCTCTGACTATTTCCAGACTGACGGTATTGCCTGGAAGGACCCTGTACCTTGGGCGATCTAGATTGCATCTTCAATGCATGTGAAAGCCCGAGATGCATTGCTAGTGACCTATTGGGAACAAATTCTCACGCCATTTGTACACGTATTTTCCGTCGGCATTATCCTTACGCTTTACGATTGGTGAGAATGGTTTTAATCGGGCCAGAACTTATACCTGCAGCGAACCTCGACTTTTGCCTGTTTTCTCGGGATGGTTGGCCGTTGACCCAAGATTCGTGGGCGGCTCGCACGTGCCGAGGCGTACTACCGTCGCTTGCCACTGGACTGTTGCACCAACGAACTGGGTCATTACTTGCGTATTCGCCCGCCATCAATGCATTCCTCTTCCAAGTATCTTGGTGAGCGCTCGCCAAAGCTTGCTGGATTTTTGACTGTGGCAGGATCTCGCGCATCCGCAGACCTCCGCCGATAGCTAAATGCATGCCGCGTCTCTGATTGAATAATTCCACTTGCGTTATCAGTATCAACTGCAGTACAGTGCATGCGACGGTGTTACCAACAAAGCCAAAAGCCGGGAATTTGATAAGCCGCTTCGTGAGCATCCAAACGCGTGGGAGCAACGCTGCATCTTGGCCTAGAAAGGCCTTGGAGATGGATCCTAGTCTCAGCTTCATGAAGATTTCCTCTCCCTTGAGGGGTATGGTACGCATGTCGAACTAGGAGTCTCGCCGGTCGTTTCCAAGCACTGGGTGAATGCGAGGCAAAACGCAATGCGAGTCGTCTGCGAACAAGAAAGAAGTCAAAGTTGTAAGCTTGTCCTTGCAGAGCATCTAGGAAGTTTCCACCCGCTATCATTTTGGACGGTTCGTCTATCGTGCCTACACACAGATTAGGCTCGAATTTGCGACAAGAATACGATGCGTAAGCGTCATTGTTTTGCCTAGACGTATTGCTAATGTATTCTGAGTTAGATAGAAACAGTATCTGCGCACTTGTCTCCAGCACGCTTTAGTTGCAGCATAAGTACAGATCACGATTCACGACCGACGTCGGATCTAGCTTCGCTAGACCCTTGTTGTTCCAATCAGGCACGACCCCAGAAGTTGTGGGAAACGCCACATGAGCCAAGGCCCGACCTAAGCGCGCTGTCGCAATATGCATAAGCGATACCCGCGTTTTCTGGTTGGCAGTGCAAGCTCAACAGCATCATACCGCGTCTTTTTGGCAGCAATCAACCCTGGAGTGCGGGACAGGGTCTACGAGGACCACCGGAGACGTCGACGCAAGTGGAAGACACCCCATGCGGTAGGATTCGCCCATGCGGCCACGCAAGGGCCATGTATTAGAGCCGCAGCCTCACCCATGTCCAGCCGTTTTCCCCGAATCCTACGTGCGTTAGATTTCGGGCCGTTGGCGAGCAGGAACTGCAATACCGACATGGATGCAAGACGCTTCACCGATTTCTTGCCAGCTGCATCGGTCACCGACACTCTTCTAGGATGGCTAGACTTGTAAATGGGCGCTAATCGATGGCCGATGGCTCATGGCTCACATACCTTGGATAGACGGCGCCAACATGAAGCCGAATGGCATGTAGGCAGTCACACGTATCGACGCAACCTGTGTGGGCTGATGTTGCTTGCTTCGCACTGCACGATGGCGGCACAGTAGACTAACGAAAGTTCCTAGTCCGCCTCGATGGAGGCATTGGACCTGTTGCGACGGGTCGTTATGACCGAGTACTCCACGTATCAGGCTTGAAGCCGGGACGGTCTCAGAGATGGTGTCATTGTATATGTACCACGGCCAAATTCCCTGGTTCTACGTCTTGGTAGTAGTTGTCGGCTCGGTCCAATTTTAAACTTTCGCCTCGACTACTTCCTACCATCACCATGGACACGCTGGAGTTGTTAGCCATACGGCTGCCCGCATTGAGTCCCTTGGTGGTCAACGCTGCGAGCAGCATCTTTGGGTTCTTGTCGATCTTTCTTTGCTACAGAGCACTGGTGGCCAGGCAGCTGGTACGTCTCCATCACCTCTAGTATTCGTTTTCTACAACTCCAAACTAATAACGCGGGTTTAGCCTTCACCATCGCAACTTTTGAAGCGTACTTTTAGGCCCTTCCTCAAGCGGTACCAAGCATGGGCATACCTCTTTTGGGGCCCGGAGATCATCCAGAAGGCGTTTGATGAGGCGGATGGGAAACCATTCGAGTTGTTTGCTCCCGACAACCGCTACGTTTTTGTATCCGATCCCAAGCAGATCAAAGAGATTGACAATGCTCCGGATACGGTCTTGTCGCTCCAGGCGGCATCGAAGCAGGTATGTCGGCTTTGTTGTCTATGACCTTCAGCCATGCTGATGATTTTCAAGATGCTACAGCCCATGTATACGATGTAAGTTGAATTCTAGCTTCGCTTGTCGTTGGCAATGCGTAGCTTTTCCAAGCTGTGCAAAGCTCTCTGATCACTTGATCCAAAAGCAACCTTATGTGTAACTTGTTGACAATTAATAGGCACGGCTTCAACTGGTTTGACCGACGCGGAACCGAGGGTGTGGGATTCATCCGCGCCCTTCGTACCCTGCTGACCAACAACTTGCCTAAGATCCTACCTGATCTCACCTGCATCATCCGAACTCGGTTCCAAGAGCTACATGCTGATCATCCAGTGGTAAATGGTACTGTACATTTGATTAGCGACCACGTGGAGTAGCGAACTTACAGTGAGGTACAGGAAAGAAGCAGTCTGATGTCTATCACATGACTGTGAAGCTGGTCGTGTTATCAAACGCCGTATCTTTCTTCGGCAAGGATCTCGGTACGCCTTTTTCCCTTCTCCTAGCTCAGATTCTGCGCACATGTACTCATATGTCGTAGCAAAAGATGAGCAGTTCATGGTCTCGGCGCTCGCATACATCGAGGAGACTTTGATATGCGCCGAAATCGTGCGCTTGCTGCCCAACTTCCTGAGCCCAATTGTCGGTGGCATTATCGCTCGCACGCTCAAGTCTCACGCCGTGATCTTCAACAGACTTTTGCCCATTGCGCAAGAACGCTGCATTGAACGCGACGCCGCTAAGCTGGGCCAAAAGGTTCCGCAACACGTACGTGCCGCTACGCTGTAGTCCCCAGTTCACAAAATATCTTGGAATGGGAACTAACACTGGATCCAGGCTGACTGCATCCAATGGATCATGGAGACGTCTCCCAAGAATGCGCCGTGGACTCCTCAGCGTGTAGTTCACGAGCTCATGGCCATTTGGTTCGGATCCGTGCACGCCGTTTCAACCACAGTCACGTTCGCTATCCACGACCTGTGCCTGCATCCCGAATACGTAGAGCCACTACGCAAGGAATGCGAAGCGCAATACGCTGATTTCGAGCGCGTTGGAACCGGACTACCGCTTCTCGACAGTTTTATCAAGGAGTCTGCGCGCTTGACGCCTGTAGAGTCACGTAAGTATTTGCCTCTTTCTCTTTCTCCCTCTCTCCCTCCCTTATTCCTTTGCTCCTCCCACATGTTCTTTACTAGTCGGGCCAGCATCCACACAAACATATTAACCCCACCTCGCACAGAAAGTACACGCCGCTCAGCACTGCAGCCTTTTTCCCTCAAAGACGGCACCCACGTCAACGTGGGAGATTGGTTCTGCACGCCTGTCCGCGCCATCATGACCAACCCAGCCGATTACCCCGAAGCAACCACCTTTAGTGGCTTCCGTTTCGCTGACCCAGCACTCCTGGCCCGTCTGGAGACGCACCACGATTCCTTTGACGTTGTGCAGGCGAAACCTACCAAATTGACCGATGTGGATATGACGTTTCATGTTTGGGGAACGGGGAGGATGGCTTGGTGAGTCTACCTTATTTTCATTTTCACCTTTTCTTTCTCTCTCTCCCTCCCATTTTCTGTCTGGAGTGAGAGTGAGAGAGAGAGGAAGAGAAAGACGCATCAGTGCACATTTGCTAATCATGTCTTGTTTTTGTTATGGTTGTAGTCCTGGTCGATTCTACGCTTCGGCCGTCATGAAGGTTATCCTCGGCCAGGTCCTTCTCAACTACGATTGCGAGCTCGTGAACCCGGATGCAAAGCGCCTTTTCACCTGGCGCTCTACCATTTTACCCAAGCCTAGTGCCAAGGTTGTGTTCACGCCCATTGGAGAGGGCAGCAACGAGTGAAGTGGGACGGGGCGGTGGGAATTGGACAAATTCCGGCTCCTTGTGTAACGAATAATGATTGCTTGTTTTTTCCACGCTTTGATGCGTAGTTGTGAAGAGAGGTCATGGGCGCTCAGAGAATGATGTTATGACGCAATGCGAAGAAATTCGACGAAATGAAAGGCTTTTTTTTTTATTCCATGTTTTTTGTTATCGTGTAGACAGGGACCATTGGATCATTTACAAGCGTCTTAGACGATGATAATAGAACATTACTACACATTGATTTGCTCGTTAAACAGACTCGGTACGCGGGCATCTCAGCTACGCTGGCGTCAGGCAAGTAAGAAAACAAAGTCTCGCGTATCGGACATATGCTCTCTGAACCACAAGCGTTTGTGTACTTGTACATGTTGAACGGGGGGCCATCAGCCACAACAGGCAAATAGCCGCAGTCATCCAGAGCCCCACTCGCTCGGAAAAGGCCTGTTGCATGCTTCCGTCCTGGCTGACAAGCTTTTTCGTATCACTCCTAGAGCCTCGCTGATACCATTGTAAAGACTCTTCTCCACCTGTATGAACAGACATTGACCCGCCC
>LR132299.1:0-36385 GCA_900634815.1 Paradendryphiella salina | reverse complement strand
CCCCCCTCCCCCGCCATCAGATCTACTATGTAAAATCACCCAAACCAAAACAGAAATCCTGACAACACGCATACATCGTTCAAGGGAAGAAGAGAAGAACTGAACAAGGGACGAAGAAAAAAAACGTCGCTAGTATGCCCTGAAACAACGCCATGAACAAAGTACGAAGAGCTTGTTAAAAAAAAAATAGCTGGGAGAAAAATTTCTAAGTCATCTTCTCCCTATACTGACCCGAAGGCCCCGCACTAAACGCGCCGCTCAAGATACGTTTAAGTTGCTGGGGTTTACTCTGCGGCACACTCTTCTCCCCACTGGCGGTACTGCGTCTACTAAGTCCCGTTCCAGTCCGAGTAATCCCATCCATGGTCATGGTCATGGTCAGCCCCATATCGACGGCATTGCTACCGTGTCGTGCCCTCCTGGTGGCATCTTCATTCTCCTTTTGGTGGAGAGGCTCGGATGGGAGGAGGATGGCGCGATCGAGGGCATACGGCAGACCACGGTGTCTGCCACGGATCTGCATAGCGATGATGATGAGTTTAGAGAGGGGTTTGAATTGGCCTGAGAAGGACGTGTTGAAACCGGGGAAACCTTGACTGAGGCCTACGGTACCGTATGCAGAGACGATTTCGAAGAGGACAGAGTAAAGGTTAAAGGCGTATTCGTTGGTGTCTTCGAGACGATCGCCTTCGATGATGGCGATGAGGAAGAAACCCAGGAAGACGTACCACAAATCGAAGGAGAGTTGGCGGCGCAAATGGTGGGAGAGGTAGCTGGATTTAGTGTCGTCTTCGTCGTCGGCGACCCAGACGCCGAGGGATTTCTCTTCATAGACGTTGGATTGACGGATCGACATGGCGATGGGGAAGATGGAAATGTACATCATGACGAGGTAGCTGACTTGGACTGCAGGGTGGAGGTCGGCGATGTTGACGACGGCGAAACCTGCGGTACGGGTAGAGGCGGCCTGGAAGAGACCAGCGAGGAAACGATGGCCCCCAGAAAGGGATGTGACGGTTGGGTCGTTGAGGTCGAGAATGATGAAGAAAATGATGTCAACTCCGTTCAGAACGACCAAAATCCAGAATAACCACCAATTTGCTTTGCTCGGGAACAGCAGTGTGAAGCATCGACGCGGATGATCCAACAAGAAGCGAAGTTCTTCCCAAACGGCACTGCTCTTGGGCACCATCTTGGAGTACATCCATATAGTAAAACGAAGCATGCAAGGAAACCCGGTGTTGCCGATAATGATCAGGAAGGTCCCCAGCACCAGAGGCCATATGGCTAGCTGAAAAGAAATCATCGAGTCAGGCGTAAGCGTGAATCCCAAATCGTTAAACAAGGAGGCGGGAGTAAAGAAGCCCCACCAGGTAGGATCGATGCCGACGTCCCTCACTACTCCGCTGTAATAGGAATCATGTGTGATCCATGGCGCCAGACAGATGACGCCGATGGTGTGCCAGCCAAGGTAGAAGATGATGAGGATGACGGCAAGCAGTTTCAAAGCACGGTACTCGACACCGCCAAGCTCCTCTCTTTGCTCTTCAGTCAGATCGACGAAATTCGAGTTACGTCCCAAAGTAGGTGTCCAACTGAGGTAGGGCATAGGATCTTCATCCTCGTCCTTGTTCTTAGTAAGGAAGCTGGTGAGAGTCCTTGAGCGTGATCTGTTGCGGAGATGCATTGATTGGCTAGGCTCATTCGAGTCTCCCTCGTTCCCTCGTGTTCGATCGTAGACGGAATGCTTAGTGGGGCGCTGCTGCCTATTAGGTACGTCGATGGTGATATGATTCTTGAACGGTCGATCGTCTCCGTTCAAGGCATGAGGTAATGAATTGGAGCGCTCGCGTTTGGTGTGGGGATCGACATGAGAGTCATGGGAGAGCCTGCTTGCAACTCTATCTAGCTCTTCTCCTGGCACTGCTTCTGGAATGAGACCTTGGTCGAAATCGCGTGGACCTGGAATGCGCAATTTGTTCCTTGCGGTGGGATTGCGCTGAGCTTCAACAAAAGCAATACTTCGCTCTTTGTTGGTGTGTGGAAGACGGCCACCGGGAGATTCCTCCAAGGATTCTCTGCTGTCTTTCTGGTTGGTAGGCGTACTAAGCCTATCTGCCCACACAATACCCGATGGTGTGTTCTGTACTGGAGTCTCAGGCCGAACGAATGGAGGCATTTCATCCTCACTACAACTAGATCGTCTGGGGCGGATGCCATTGCCAGTATAATCCAGTCCGTCACTAAAAGCATATTCGTTCTCGATGGTTCCACCATGCGCATGCCCACTGGAGCCGCGCATGACTCGGATTTCGCGGGCACCAACTGCCTGCTCTTCTTGTCCTGGGTCTCTCTCTCTCATAGTCCTCATTTCGCTCTTCCGTTTTGAAAGTGTTCGGGTCCGACCGCTCCTGTTGCCCCGTTCGAGCACGATGTTCTGGAAGCGCTTTTCGAACCAATAGAGGCGTACGACCACGACGGAGCTGTGGATAAAAATGGGCGTGCATACGCAGGCCATGAAGTACACGGTGATCTGTGCTTGGTTAGGAAAATGTTCGCGCCCACAATTCGCTGACGCACGTACCTGTTGATATAAATCGAGCGTATTGATATCAATTCTGCATGTGCAATCAGTATGCGGCCCCCATATACCAGAGAGTAGATGTACGTACGTGTTCAGACCACTTTGTGTCGCTGCGCCGCTGGCGAAGAAGAGCGCATCGATATATGGAATGCGACCATTGCCATACATGATGACGGATCCAGTGAGCGTCCAACCGATGATGTAGGAGTCTGCTCGCGCATTAGTCCAGCGCATGAAATTTCCGTCCTTGGGCATGCACACAATGTAAAGTTATAAAGTTCGCATGCGGCTTGATTGCCTTCAGAGAAGAGGGCATGTACTTCTTCAGCCATGCGAACATGGCCATGGGAGGGCCAAACATGCTTGCGTCCGGTCGCCCTCGGGGCGAGACTCAAAAGCGCGTGGAGTGTGACCGAGGACTCGGGTTGCGACGATCGAAAAGTTTGTTCGGCGAGTGTGAAAAAGAAAAAGCGACGATGTTGGGTTGGAAATTGGGTGCGGAAGAGCTGAGTTATCGAGGGTTAATCATCGCGCGCCAGAAAGGTGTCAACGGACCGACCCGGTAGCGCGTCGCAGGAAGGGTCCGTCAGGATGCATGTTCAAAGTAGGAGGTGTGTGGGTATGGTTCAAAAGGGAGTGAACTACGGGCAAAGGGCGGGAACGCTGGTGAATATCACGAAAGATTGCCGGCTTGTCGCGGTGCGGCGATGACGCTAAGGGGCGACGAGGCCGCGGTACGCTACGCGCCCAGCCCTTGGGTGTCGCAACCGGAGTTTTATGGCCCCCCCTGTAACCAGAGATAGTCAACCCGATCAAGCCGGGTGCATGCATATACCACACTTGAACTCACACTACACCTCGATGAATCATGCGCACGTCGATGTGGACTCGACTAATGTATACATATATGCACCTTGTAAGATGGTCATACACTCCACCCTTCTTCCTCCCCCCCGCTCCGCCCCGCCTATATCCCCGCGTCGTGTGAACAGTCAGTCCAGTTTGGGGTCATGATGCACGATGCGCCCCTCCACACGTGAGGCGAACCCAGTGATTGACATGAACGATAAGACACACTTTGCTACTACTCGTGGAGAAATATACTTTTCTCAGTAGGTATCGCGTCTTTCCTTGTCGCCAAAGCCGCTCCGTCTTCCACACACACACACACACACTATAATAAGACAACAACAAAGTTCGGGGCTGGAACAAGTAAACCCTGGCTTCTTCCAGTAACCTGGCTCACATCCTATCTGCGCCGAAACAGGCATTTGACCCTGAAACAAAACGACATGCACGCCATCCAACTCCTGGACAACGGTCGCGTCGCCGACATGTGCGCAGCCGCTTTCCCTTTTATTTTAGTGGCTGCTGCGCCCCAATGCCCAGCCACGCCACACCTGGTCGTGCCGTTCAGCCACCTGGGCTCAACAACGATGCCGTCATCCTGGCAATGTAGACGCTGCATGCCTCGTCTGTGGCTTGATCCGTTCCCTGCTGGCTCTTGTCGGATGCACTTGTGTAGACGTTAGTGATGAATCTTGGTGTCCGAGTCGGTCAGCTTGGCTTTGCGCTTCCGCATCTTTTTCCTGTTCAACGGCCGTGGGCATAGGTCACTGAGGCAGATATCCTCGCAAGGACGCGTATCCGGTCGTGTTCGGAAGCTCCGGCATCAAACGTCTTCACAAAATCGGACCGTATAAGAACGCTCAAGTGGGCTGACAGACTCTCATGTTATCATCCCTAGAATACACGTGCTCGCTATCATACCGGGACACTCCTCATCCCACCTCTCACCACCCGCTTCTCCCCAATGCAGTACGTGCGTGTAGAATTCAAGTCGGATGTAAGGGAATAGATCAACGCAGTTTCGGAAGTCAGGGCTTCTCTTCCTCGTCCGTATCTCGTCACTCTAGCAGAAAGAACAGCTAGTCAGTACCGTTTACTGCAGCAGGCAGTGTTGGGGTATTGGCGCCTGAATTAGGCTTACTCTTCGTCTTCAGAGTGAGCGGGAAGGTAAAGTCATCAGCCTCTTCTTCTTCGCTGTGCAATTGTTAGCAACGTCAAGGCAGAACCAATGTAGTAGCCACTTACGGAAGCTTCCACGCAATGTAGTCTTCGGTGCTCAATCCTTCGCGGCCTTCTTGCAATGAAGCAAAGTCACCAGGAGTCATCATACCCGAACGATCACGAGGAGACCCAGGCTCTGACAACGGCCTGGAGATCTTGACGTCCTGCGAGCTGAAAAAGTCTGGCTCTTCATCGTCTTCATACGCGGCAGGGTATGCTCGTCGGAGCGCCAATTGTCGAGCCTTGACGTACTCCAAGCCCATGCGCTTCCAGTCCAGCAAGTCGCTGAGACGCTCCGTCCGGTTACGCTGGTTGATGCGCTGGCGCTTGCTCTTCTTGGTGAAGTCGAACATGTAATCGACAAGTTGGTTGACCGAATCGTCCACGCCCTTCATTCTTCGATCTACAATGTAGATACCGTAGTCCTGAGCATTCTCAATCAGCTCTTCCATGTAACAACCGAAACCGGAGAGGTTGGTTGTGATACTGGGCACACCCATTACAGTGCACTCAGCAGGAGTGTAACCCCATGGCTCGTAGTATGATGAGAATACACCTAGATGGGTTCCGCGAACGAAGTCATCGTAATCCAATGGCAAGACTGGGTTCGCCGAGTTCAGGAACTCTGGATGAAACACAACCTTGACGCGGTCTGACGGGTGGTTGAAAAGCTGGCAGCGGCGCAGTTGATTCAGTACAGGGTCCTCGGCATCGTTCACCATGTTGTGGGTAACAATGGGCGGGAGGTTGTGGCGCTTCATGGCAAACAACCTTCGGCGAAGCAAGATCTTGTCGGCAGGGGTAATCAAATCCTTGTCCTCAGGTAGCTCGGAGCCTTCTGTCCAGGTCAGGGAACGCTCGAACAGCTTTTTGGCAACATTCTCGGCGATGTTGTTCACACTGTCGTGGAGTGCCTTGATGACCGCCTGTCCTTTTAGCGAATCGACCGAAAGGGAGGTTGTCTGCGCAGGCAGAATGATGAAAGCGACCACAGTCATGTTGGAGTTCTCGTTCTTCATCTTGTGGTTCAATCGTGCCAATGATTCGATGAACATGTCGACACCTTTATTCCGGTACTCGTAGCGACCAGCTGTAAAGAAGTAGAGGGTGTTCTCAGGATCAAAGTCGTTGTGGCCATAGAAATGTCCGCGCACAAAGTCATTGATCTTCACCTTGGCCTGCTGATGCAAGTTTTGGAACTCGTGGGTGGCTGAAAACTTCTTCACGTTTAGGCCGTTGGGCAGCACACCATCGGGCTTTCGCTTCAAGAGATGCTCGCTTTCATACGCCGTGATGTGAGATACCGTTGTGAAGACATCGGCGGCGTGTGTAGCGGCGCGCTCGATACAGTAACGGTGGTAGATACCGCGCTTTCCTGCCTCGGCATCGACATCGAAATATTGAAGGTTGTTGTAGAAATCTACTGAGCCAGCGCACAGGTAGCGACCGAGGAGAGTAGCGTGCGTGGTGAAGATGGTGGTTACATCGATGCGGCGCTTCTTGCAAAGGGGGACTGCAACACCTGCCAGCCACTCGTGGAACTGGACAATGACAGCGCGCTTCTTCTCGTGGTAGACATACTGGAAATCCCATTAGCACAAGGAACATGCATTTTACATGCATTTTTCTTACCTCCCCCAGAAACCATGCAATGAGGTAGCCGAAGACGATAGCCTCGTTGGTCTCCGAATCGCCGGGTGGTGAAGGAATACCCGTGGAAGACCAGAGGTCGCCCTTCCACTCATCGAGCCACCTGTAGCCAGTGCCAGTGTCGAAGAGTAGAACACGAGGGGCACCGTCGATCAACCATCGTCCGTACAGGGTCTTGATGCCACGTTCGTCCATGGACTTGATAGTGGCTACCAGAGCTGGGTCTTTGGGCTCGATTGGCTCGACTTCGACGGCCGCCTATATTTCGTAAGCATTGATTATGCGATAGCTGATTTGTTGCGCGTACCGATGCCCTGTTCCATGGACCCAAAAGAGTGTATGCTGCGCCATACTCGGCGGTGGTGACTTGCGCCTTGGATTTGAGGACAGAGTAGATGCCACCGACTGCTTTGTGTCAGCATGTTTTGCGAATGAAGCCAATTCCAGATGAAAAGCTACCTCTGTTTGCGACTTCAGTCGCAACCTCGAACAGAGCGTGGTTCTGCACGTCTCGCGCGCCTGTAGCCATTATGTATGTGGTGTGGTGTGAGGTGAGCGGTGTGAGGGCGCAACGGCAGATTCGGAGCTCTGTTTAGAAAAGAGAGCTGGAGAAGGATCGATGGAGCTTGAGCTCAGTTCTTGGTCAAACTATTGTGGGTTGTTGCGCTAGGGAAGCGGTTGGACTACTCCCGGGGGATGAGTACGAGGATGTAGTCGGTGTTTGTCGCCAACAGGATTTTGTGCAGCTGCAAGAGCAATTGAGTCTGTCCGAACAAATTGACAGCGAGACGAGGTCTATCTAATAGTTTGAAAAAAAAAAGGTCACTCTGCAGAGCCGTTGAGAGGGTGAGATGTGCTGGGCCGCTATTGTTTGGTGCACGAGCGTTGCTTAGCCTAGACGTGGAGAGGTTGGGATGATCGGGTCAGAGCTCCCCAGACGATTGTCGCTCGTGGTGAGTGACGTAGCCCTGTCGGCTCATGCTGCCCGTTGCGTCAAACTGGTCTGCTAGCCATGGCACCACCTATCATTGCCACCTGCCACCTCGCATCTGCTGCCTTTGCGCAGACACAAACGTACAGCCAGCACAATTCTTCCCCCACTGTGTCGGCGCCCATGATTTTGAGGCTGTAGCGCAATGGGCGCGCCCGCGAGTCAACAACTCAACAGTTTCCTCGTGGAAATGAAAGGCGGAGCATCGACCAATCTCGTCGGGCTGCTCGCTTGTTTTTCAGACTGCTCGTCCATCCTTGACCCGCATCTGGACGCTTGAGAGGAAAATGGAAAGGATCACGCTAGATGAAGAGATTCACACATTCCCACATGCCGAAGCGGATGCATGTCCGCTTGATGCAGTGCTCCGTCATAATGCCGACAATTGCGGGGGTTCCCGCTCGAACGGTGGGTGAAGTCGACAGCACGCCACTCTCTCCGCAGCCATATTTGTGGGTCGTGAGTGGAGGCGGAGGGCGGAGATGCGCACGTGAGCGCCAACCACAGCCACTGACGTTGCGTGTGACTTTGCTGTGTTGATCGGACTGATGGTTGGAGGAACACAGGCTTCCAGAGGCTTTTTTTTCTCGTTGCAAGGACTGCTCTCGGGCTCCCTGTGTAGTATAACCTGCCAAGAATTCAGCTAGTGGCGTCTAGACCCATGGGAATCTTAGTGTCAATTCAAAGCTTTCATTATCTAGTCGGCCGTAAACAACTTCGACTCCATCTACTCTTCATCTACCCAAATCTGTTATACCTGAATATCCAGGCCGTTGATTGAAACACAAACGAGAGCAAACTAGGAAGAAAAGAGAGGATATCAGGCTACAATCGCGCACAAACAAAAGACGCCAAGATTGTGTTCGGTAATCGTTTCGCCCGCGAACCATCTATCTTGCACTACTCGCTACTTCCCACTTCGATCAATAATCGGTGGGGCATTCGGTAACGCACCCAACAAACTCCCCTGTGTAAACTCATTGCCTATCGCGAGATTCACCATCGGGCCTTTGGCTCTGCTGCCATCTATGACACCTCTGCCTATCATGTCTTTGCCTTGAGAGTAGCCAGCTTGAGACAGCAAACCGCCGCCTGTGAAAGCTTTGCTATCGTCTTCCGGGGTAGCGCTATGGTTGTTGTATGTGTATGCTGCGAGGGGCTCGCCACGACCTTTGAGCGACTGTGTGCGCTCGTGGCTACCAGTGCCGTACGTGCCATGCGCACCGCGTGATGTACCAGGTCGACCCGCTCGCCAATCTGTAGACGAAGGTACTTTGATGGCTTCTTCGATTGACGTTGCACTTTCTACGAGTGGACCTGCACCCGCTCCTGGATTGTACCCTTTACCCTTGTTGAGATGCTGTGGTGGCGGACGATACTGTGGCGTGAGATCAACCAAAGGCTCAGGCATGCCTGGAACACGCTTCGATACGCTTCGTTGGAGCTCACTCGAAGTCCGACGATGATGATTACTGCGAACTGAAGTATTGCGTTTGAGGCCGCTATCGTTCGATGGCTGGCCCATGCGACCCACGTTATTCAGCAATGACGGTCCTTCTGTGAACGGCCCCGATTGCTCACGGGTCTGTACTGCTGCTTGTCGTTCCATGTAGGCCCTGCCCAAGAGACCAGTAGAAGAAAATTCCTCTTCCTCTTGTCCATCATAGCTGCGTCGTCCAGACACTTGTCGGGAAGTCGGCTGCGAGAGGCTTTGGTTACCTGCCCCATGTCTGCTCATAGCAGCTGGAGGTGGATGCTTCACGCGTATCGACTTCTTTCGTGCGTGAATCCCCCTGCTGTCGAGTTTCGATAGAGGTTTGTCGTCAGGGAACTCCCCTGGTTTGTGGACCTCAATCTCATCTAGGGTCTTGTTGAAACTATCCATGTCCAGCAGTGAGGAGAAAGCGCCGAGCTGATAATGTGATCCCACTGATTCGCCCCGCGCGTGAGACGATGACTGTGGTCCCCCGACGTTGCCTTGAATATTCAGTTGTGCAGGACTCTTCTTCTTCAGCCCCTCACCCTTTTGATGCTTCAGATACCAACTCCGCCATGTTTGCAGAGCCCGGTAGAACGTGCTTGCCGTGCTGCGATCATTTGTACAGAAAAAATGGACGTATTGGGACTCGTCGGCAAAAATGTTGGACTTTTGCATACTCTTCACCACATAGCATATCTTCTTCGGTGGCTTGACTTTGGCTAGCTTCTGCTGCGTGATAGTGTAGATGTCGTAGTCTGTAAGTGTACAGATATTCTCCTGGTCCTTTTCCTTTGCCTTTTCATTCTTCGCCATGATGAGCTGGCCGTCGGGGCGGAGAGTAAGGAATCGCTTGCTCCATTTGCCGGGCCTCGATGAGTATTGGATGTAGCACGACGCACCTTCCGGCCTGGAGTCTGGAACCTTGTATGCGAGCAGATCATCTTGATTGATTCCGTCCATATCAGAGTCGATAATGGTGAGCTCATTTTGATTGTCGTAATCCCATGAGTTCATAACATCTCGCACGTATTCATAGTTGCGAAGGGGGCGCGTGATGCCAACCTTGGTGAAGAATTCAGAGACGACGGCGGTGCGAACGTCGATATAATCTGTTAGAACCGTGGCAGCAGATTTGATGAGGTCAAGCGGCGTCGTTGTAGGCGTTACAGGCAGCAAGATGCGCTTCTTGTTGCATACCACCGTGACGCGCTATCGCATGGGTTAGTCTCACAATCGCACCGAAAGAAGCAACGAACATACCCTGTCACCAGCATTGACGGCTGACGTTGGCGCATCGATGCCTAGAACCACGCCTCCCCCACCGGGTCTGATAGTATCTTCCTCGGGGTTATCCAGATCAAGGGTGAGCTGTGGCGGGGCTGAGGATTGGGCAGGACCGTCCAGGCCTAGAGCGTCGTCTTTCCTCCTCTTGAACATGCCGAAACCAACGTCTTGTTGTCGTGGGGGTGAGACGGGAGGAGATAACGAGGGTGCCTTTTGAGTCCGCTCTTCCAGCTTTGCTAGCGTTGCCTGACGTTGAATTTCTTCCTGCTTCGCTTTTCGGATTTCCTCTTCCTTCTGCTGGGCCATTCTCCGGGATTCGGCCTTTTGTAGTCGTCTGCCACGCTCCTGCTCTGCCCTCTGCTCGTCTCTCTGTCGACGCAGGGCCTCAGCCTCGTCCAACTCGCGCTGCTCCTGCAAGCGCACAGCTTCCTCCTCTTCCTGGCGCAGCTTCTCGGCCCTGTCTAGCTCAGCCTGTTGCGCCTGTCTCCTCGTGCGCGCCTCGGCGTCATACTTTTCCTTCAACTGTCGCTGGCGCTCCCTTTCCTTACGGAGGATATCTCTCGCACTATCATCGTCCTTGATGGATTGGTGCCTTGGTGCATCGGAAACGGGAGGCGACATATCTGTGCGAGTCTTCGCAGTCCTGGGGCGGCGCTGACCGGTGTTGGCAGCGTGCGACGCCTGGTACGGGGAACTTAGGGCACGATTTCGGGAAGTGGAGGGGGGTGACTGCGCGGAAGGGAATAGTGGAGCATTTAGCATCGTGTTCGAGGGTAGTGGAGGGGGCAGCGGGCTGGTCGCGTGCGATGTAGTCGGACGACGGTGGTAGCGACTCTTGCTCCTGCTGGAGACCGCATCGTTGTGAGGCTGAGATTCTGGCACGGCAGACATAAAGGGCACTGGTGGCGGCGATGGGACTGCTGATATTGCTTGCGGAGGCTGTTGTTGCTGCGAAAATTGTCCTAACTGATGCGTTTGCTGTTCTTGCGCACGCCTTACACTTCTATAGCGAGACGCCTTTTGCGTAGACGCCGCCGACGAGGGTACTGTTTCGGTCGACATGCTGTGCGAGAATGTTGTGCGACCCGACTCTGCGTGCCTGCGCGAGAAAAAGTAGGGGACATACGAGACACGCCCATGGAACACGTCCTGAAAGTGAGGAGGAGCGATACAGGGAAGACGCAAGAAGCAACAAAGCGTGGCAGGGTGCACGCGGGTAGTCGGCCCTCTAAGTCTTCAAATTAAGTACCTGATTGCAACCACCAGGTTCAAGCCAGCCAACCCCGTCTTCCCCCCGTCCTACGTTGTTGGTCTTTCAGGGGACCAAGGGCGGCCACGCAGTCTCGATCGAAACTAGCGAAGCCGGCCGTACCTGCGGCGCATGCACTAACAATAGCCCGCCGCAGTGATGCATGGGTTGGTCACTTTTCTTTACCTGCTAGCCGTTTCGGCCACTGCTAGTCACAAGCCACCCATCACGCGCTGACGCCATACCTCAGCCACAGCCCGCTATCCGGCCTAGTGTACATGCATTCCACGACATCAAGGATGCCAACTGTATACGTATACGCCAAGACAGTACGAGATGGATGGTCGAGTTGTCGAAAGATACACCTGGCGTTATCAAAAGCCCATGATGGCTATGAGCATATGAAGTCTGTGTTCAGCCTTCCCCGAACAGAGAGCTCATAAGAACAGGCAGGGTGAAAGCAGACAAAATCGAGTCACAATCCAGCCCAGCCCAGAACAGTAAAGGCTTACATACCGATCACTACATCAATGCTTCTTCGCACACACTCTCCCAATGACTTGGCTCTGCGTTTGCGACTGTTCCCGCTTCCCCAATACTGGACACCCAGTCAGGCAAGAATACTTAGGTACACGACCTAAACGATTCTCCAAATTCATACCCCAAAACTCAACCATGCCACGCATCCAATCAATCATAACCGCCATCGGTGGAACGGGTGGTTGAAAAGGGCAAGCGCCCGATTGATGGGCTGAGAGACGAGGGAAGTTGGAAAGGGTATGATTGGGAAGAACGCGGCGCCCAGTCTTGAAGTTTTTCATGCTATGCATTTCTCACACGAAAGAAGACGCACATGCGGGTACAGGAAAGAACGTCTTGTTACAGCCTCGAGATAACAGTTTCGAGTGATGGGGGATAGTTTTTGTGTTTCATTCTATCTGTATATATATACATCGCCAACCATGGAACCAAATCTTCCTTCGACAGAAGGTATCGTGGTCCGAGGCACATCCAGTTTCTCCCCGTATCGCCATGATTCGTACCGATGCTGCACCGTCACCGTCACCCTCGCTCCAACAGTGGGATAGTAGAAAATATGAGACGGGAAGAAAAGAAAATGGACGGGTATCCAGAAGAGAATTGGAGGGAATGTAAAAAAAGAGAACTCTGATAATGAGATGCAGGCGGCGCTGGGTAGAACGCTGACTACGCGTCCAAAGTGGACGGGCTATCGCCATAGATCTGCCCTCGAGGCTCGCCTCTCGCGGCCAGCATGACTCATCCAGCTTGCGCGGGGACTCGGTTCTCTGCCACCAAGAGAGTTCGAGTAGCCATGTCCTCCAAAACCTCCACTGGGAGCCGTGTGATACGCGCTCCTTGGTCTCCCATCATTGTCCGCAGGCACGGCCAAGAAGCCACCGAAACCATTTGGTACCACGATGCTCTTGCGGGCATCTCCGCCCCATTGCGGTCCAAGACCCTTGTGTGCTGAATAACTACTTAAAGGACGGCCTACGGTCATTGAAGCTCTACGTCCTTGGCCCTCAGGTGGCACAATCGAGGTGAAAATCCAGTCCAGCTCATCTAGCCCCTTGCAGTAGACTTCCAGGGGCTGATTGAACATGGGTGGAGGCGCATCGCTGAATGGAAGCACTGGTGGTGGGAGTGTAAGGATCTCTGGGAAATCAGGATCGCGGACATAAAGTTGTCGTAAAGCCGGCATACCGTTCGCCATCAGCGACTTTGCTAGATATTGGTAGTATGATGCGCCAGGCGGGTATACTTGGTTCGAGGAGTTGGAGATGACCTCGAAGCTGAGCTTGTGCAGCCTGTGGGACGTCATAGGCGGGACAGGGTCCAATGGAAGGGATGCAGATACTGTGGCCGTGTATTCCAATGTCTTGAGGTTTACTGCTGCCTGCAAAACGATGTGTAGAGATGATACCGGGAAGCCGGCACAGTCTTTCAGTATGAGAGTCCTTAGCCTGCCGCTGCACATGGGATTGTAGAGAAAGTGAGCCAATCCATTAGCAGTAACGGAGTGGCACTTGTCTAGCCTGAGGATTTCCAAGGCAGGGAAGTTGGGAATGCCAGGCGCATCGTGGAAAGTCGAATCGTTCAGCCAGTCAACCCCGGTAATAGTAAGCTCTTTCAGTCGGGGAAGCATGCCAAAGACCTGCCTCAGGATGCTAGGCTCTATGTGTATCTTGTTGAGCTCGATGGATGTGAGCTCCTGCCAGTAGCCCTGAAGAAGCGACTCCAGCGATTGTTCTCCGCCCTCATTGTACTTCATCCTCCTGATGTGCGGGCATCGCGCCTGTAGCTCCTGGCGCAGCAACTGGCAAGACTGGTCGCCATTGTAGAAGCCGTCGGGGAGATCGATGAACTCGAGGTTCGGGCAGCCTGATACTGTTCGTGCAAGGTCGGCCTTGCATGCTTCGCGAGTCATGTATGGGAGTTTAATGAAGCGTACGCGTTGACCGAGGTACTGATTGCCACGTACACTCTGGCCGAGTTGCTGAAGTCGTCTCGTAGGTGCGTCTATCTCGTCACCGTTGCGTGACTTGCGTTGCCGCTGATCTGCAAGCACCTCCTCGAGCTCACAGTAATGCACAGCATCGATGCGTATGCTGTTGTATCTACTTCAAGTAAGCTACGCAGTACCCCTGCACCGAGTGGACCGTACGTACAGCAGGCCGGCAGCGACGCCGTAGAATTGTCGCTTCGTCAAGGCACAATGGGCCAGATCTCGCATATCGCAGCTCATGCAGCCATCGTTGCCGCTGTCCTCACTCCCGTCAAGCGACTCATCGGCCGAGTGCGGGCACACCTCTTCGAAGATGCGACGCAGAACCTTGTCGGGGAGACGTTGGAACTGGTCGGGGCCATGGTAGTCGTATGTGGCGGGGGCATAGAAGTCGTTACGCGGACGCGACTCGCTTCTCTTGGACGTCTTGTTACGCCTGAAGCGCTTGAAGAAACCCATGATGCCACGCGGTGCACTGGAAGGTATTAGGAGATGAATGCCATGCACGCTATGAACATTTATTTTAAGAGGGTGGCGGCCTTTGTCCGTTGTTTCAAGAGTGGGTAGGTGAATACTAACTCGCGTCCGTTTGGCGCTGCTTGCGGGGAAGACAAGAGTCCCCGTTGCCGAGAAGACATGCTTGGTAACGCTGGCGGTCCCGATTTACACCCAGGTAATAGCTAGAGGGCTAATGCAAAGTTCCCCGGTAAGCGGATCGGCTATGTGCCCAAACAGGAGAGCATAAATTGCAGAACAACGACCAAGGGCTGGCTGCCTATAAAGGTGCTCGAGCGTTTATAGAGCAAAGTCGAAGGAGGCGGCGTTTAAGGGGCCTACTCCAAAGCAGCTAGGAACACACCGCACAGCGATTCCAACGGCAGCGTTACGGCCTGCTGACAGAGCTAGTGCTTGTTATACGTGTCAGCAAGGCTTGAAGATCGTCGTGCCCCCAATTCCATTGCTCGGCACGCCGGAACAGGAGCGAGTGGTAACTTTGATCACGTGCTAACGTGGCCCCCGCGGGAGAGGGTGGAAGATCGCCAGGGGTTCCCGGAAGAGCCCATGCTGCATGCGCACTGCGACAGGCACCTTGTCTTGCCCTGATGCCTCAGGCCCAAGTGATGAGGGCTTGTGTAGAGCCTGCGACATTACCAATGTCTGGGATGGATAGCAGAGTCATGATGATGGGCCCTGCCCTTGTGAATCTGGTAACGAGTCGATGACGACGGCCACGGCGGCCGTGTTGTACTGCAGCTGCTCGTCGCGCGGTGAAGACGGCCCAGGTGTATTGGTCGGACCCTGTCATGTACATGTCTAGATGCGGCGCCATCAGCAGCAAAAGCAATGCATAGATGCAACAATAGGCGAGAACACGCCGTAACCATCAATAACAAGACGAAAACACGAGGTAGCACGGCGGAGGCGGAGTACGCGCGAGGCCCTTGATCGGACGCGCGGAGCCCTTGACGAGAGGACTACGAGCGTTTCGGAAGAGTACAGACAGCTGCAAGCCGTGTTCATGGCATGTTGTGCTGCAGCCACTCCTGAGCCTGGCTATCTGGAGCCATGTAGTCGAAATGACGGTAGTGGGCTGCGAGGAGCGGGACAGTAGTATTTGGTAATAGGAAGCACAGTATGGGGCGAACCATTGATTCCACCTAGTAAAAACATATACATACACACACATATATATATATATACATACAAGACTACATGGTGCAATGCCATAGCCGCAGGTAGGTATGACATGTCCGGCACTAAACTCGAGCTCCCGCCAAGATGTTGAAGTTGTGCCTTAGCTCTGCTATCCACGTCAAGAAATCTTCCCGGGATCATTGCACGGAGCCTCAGGTCGTCCGTCCCCATCTCAGAGCACCTGGTTTCATCTTACCAGGACACATCAACTCCGTCTCGTCTTTCACCTCGAGGCTCTGTTTTCCCCTTCACTCGCTCTTAGCTTGCCAGCTGCTCCCCACCTCACCTCTTCCCATTCACCTCCCCGCTGACGTATCCACTGGTCGCTCCTTCTGCTTCTGCTGTGCCTGCCCTCCTTCCCCGACAAACCTCGTCCGCCGAATCGCCATCGCCATCGCCGATCGAACGGGCGATATCTGGATACCGGAAGACACATACTGACAGCACGCGTTCCAGAAACATTGATAATGGCCTCGCAACCAACGCCGAGCCCCCAGGCCGCAAACCTCGACCGCTACGTCGTCATCCACGTAGCCACAACTTGCGATGAGCATGGCGTATACGTGACCAAGGACTCAGCAGAGGTCATTGAGCTTGGCTGGATTCTGCTTGATGCAAAGTCGTGCGAAGAGGTAGGCTTGAGAAGGCGCTCGTGTCGGAGCTCAATTGCTGACCCAATCCCAGCTGCATCGCGAGTCGGTCCTGGTCAAGCCCGTCAACACGCCCATTACGGCCTTGTGCAGTGAGTAGTTCCGTTCTTCACCCCGGAATGCCGGGAGAATGCTGCTGACAGGAAACCCCTCCACAGCCAGCTTGACAACCCTTACCTGGGATCAGGTCCGTAACGCCGGCTCCTTCCGCGACGCAGTCGAACGCTTCAACAACTTCCACACCGAGCATATTGCGCCCAAGAACCTTGAGTTCGCCTTCGTCACACTCGACTCGTGGGATCTACGGGTCCAGCTGCCGCGTGAAGCGAGGGACAAGGCCGTGGTTCTCCCCCCGTACCTCCAACATTCCCGTACCTTTGACCTGCGCACTGAATACCAGCGCTGGCAGGCTCACCACCCAGAGTCATTGCCTTTTGGCTCTAGTGCCCTAACCAACATTTGTGCAGCTCTGGAAGTGGAGCCCGTGCAGTCCTCTGCTCCTATCAAGCACAACCTCCCCTTCCACCTACAAGCCCTTGCTCCCGCCTCGCCAAGGCGGGCCATGGAAGAGGCCGTTACACTTGCCCGAGTTCTCCGTGGCTTGATCCGCAAGTCGCAACCGCCCCAGGACCACCCAGACGTGCTCACAAAGCCAATGGATGCCAGGGCAGATGTGCGCGCTTTCTTGTCGGAGCGCAGCAAGGTCCTCCACATGAGCGGTCTGCCCCATGACACCACCCAGTCGGAGCTTGAGAGCTGGTTCACCCAATTCGGCGGTCGCCCTATTGCTTTCTGGACACTTCGTACCCCAGACCAACATAAGCCCACCGGCACCGGCTTCGCTATCTTTTCTTCTCACGAAGAGGTTTGTACTCTACCGTTGCTGCATTCAATCGCATGCTAACATTCTCAGGCCGCTGAGAGCCTTTGCATGAATGGTCGTGCACTCAACGAAAAGGCCATTGAGGTCTCACCTTCCTCCACTCGTGTCCTGGATCGTGCTTCCGATATCATCACACCCTTCCCTCCTAGCAAGAACCGTCCCCGCCCCGGTGACTGGAACTGCCCTTCTTGCGGTTTCTCAAACTTCCAGCGTCGTACCGCTTGCTTCCGATGCTCTTTCCCGGCCATGCAGCAGGGCCCACCAGGTGGTGATCCCATGGGCTATGGCGGTTACGGATATGGAGGCCACCCGGGTATGATGGGCCCTCCTCAGCACCACATGGGTCACGGTCACGGCCACGGAATGGGCGGTGGACACATGCGCGGAGGTACCGGTGTTGTTCCCTTCCGCGCCGGAGACTGGAAGTGTGGTGAGAACGGCTGCGGCTACCACAACTTCGCCAAGAACACTGCCTGTCTTCGCTGCGGCGCGAGCCGTGCAGGTGCCGCTGTTGTCGCTGATTCCGCCTTCCCATCTCCCATGGACACACCCTCTGGCTTCGGCATGGGCCCTCCCTCCATGGGCGGCACCCCTGGCGCTGGTCCCTACGGCCCTGCTGGTTATGGTGGCGGCGGTTTCCCGGCTCAGCAGTACGGTGGTCCTCCAAGCTCCTACGCTTTGCCTTCTGGCATGGGCGCTGCTAGCCCCTACCCTCCTATGGGTGCCCAGTACGTGCCCAACGGTGGCATGCACTCGACTCCTTTCGATAGTCGCTCAGCTGAGGCTGCCTTCTCTTCTGCAGACCCGTACCCCAACCAGGGTGTCCCCAATGGCGGCGATGGTCGTAACGACCCCTTTGCCTTCCTTTCAACTGGCTTCGGCTCTCTTTCCATGAACGACGATCGACGCAACGTCTCGAACTCCGCCAATAAGTCGCCGGCGTAAATACACTCGTACATAGGTATCGATCATCTGGAGCGCGGATCTTGCGGTGCAATTTGATATGGGATGGTTTCTTCGGATAGGCTGGCGTGTGCAAGATTGGCTTTCGGTGGAGTTTGATAGCATCGGTCGATTTAAGAATTCGTGGCATTTGCAGGCTACCTACGGCACGGATGCGTATAGACGGAAAATCCTCATTTGACGGAGTTCGATACCTTGGATGGGGGGTGTTTGGGGATCGACTTGAATTTCCTTTGAAAAGCTGGGCGGATGGACAAAAGTACAAATTGGACGGCGGCAATACGGGCTTGTAGGAGCTCTTGGATCCTTGGAGACGATCATTTCGTACGATGTTTGGGCCTCGAGCTTCTTCTTTTCTTTAAACATGCCTTGCTTTTTTCTTCTTCCTCCCTTTCTTACACGATCTAAATTGAATCACAGAATGCATTGCTTCGGCGATGAATGTGCGACAAAGGCAGCTCTTTCGGCCTGTATGTCTTTCGTACTTTGTATAGAACTCTTTTCCTTATCTGTTCTAATAATCCCTGTACTCCTTCTCTCAGCATGTTATTAATCTTTACAATGTTTTGACCGTGATAACGTCTGTTTCGAGATAAAAATGGAGGCGGTGATAAAAGAGAAGAAACAGAAAATGTTGAGATTTGGACGACCAAAGCCTCGATCCCAAGGTGGGCTGAGAAGTACTTGTGCACACAGGCTGCTACCTGACCCAAAGCAGAAGTGTTCAGGACCGTGCTTCAACAGCGATGCGATTCTATCTCTCTTGGTCTGGGCCATGTGGAGGTAGAGATGGATACAAAAACGCCTTGGTGGAAGGAAAGATCCGCATACCGCATCTGGATAGGAAGAGCTTTTGAGATAGGTGGGCATAGTGTCAAAAAGTTGGAGATAATGACCTCTATTTATGATTATAATGTCACCTCCAACCCTACCTTTGGATCCTGGATCACGCCAAATGCATAAGACGAGTATGAAACGCCAGGACGGCATGCCTTTAAAGAACGCCTAGAAGTTTGATCACCCCTATCCTACGGTCTGCGTGCTCCACAACCAGGTTCCCTAATTCACATTTGAAGAGCTTACAAGAGCACTGGCCAAACCAGTGTGAAGGGATTGGCGCTTATCTTCCCTCTCCCGGTCTAGCAATATGGTGCACTCGATCTAACCACTTGTTTGTTTCTGTAATTAATCTAAGATGCGTGACGTACGCGTGACGTACGCGTGGCGCAGATTTCCCTTGTACTCAGGGTCTCGTATGCGCTGCGCCATGTTTCAGCAATGCTAAAGGCGCGCGATATGTACAGGCTACCGGTAAGGGACTAACCTATCTCTACTCCGCTTCCTGTTTCGCGCCTGGGCAGCGCCCGTTTCAAGGAACTCGGGAATTCGGAACGCTCTCGAGCGGCTCAAAAGTCTAACTCCATCCTTCCAGCACCACCAAGATAAGGTCAATATGCTGTGATCGTGGTAATTAACCAGAGCCTCGTGCGCGGCCATCGTCGTCAGGTGCAGGGATTTCTACTAGCGACTCAATTTCCAGACTTCGCCCGGCCTCGCCATTCAACCACGCCATCAGTCATTTCGACCACGTAACTAGCGTCACTAATTTTGACCTTGCTATCCCCTCATGAACAGGACTCAGATGGGAGGGCAGTGTACTGCGGACTCACTTGGCACGACTTAGCCCAGATTGCCAGGATGTGCGGACTCCATGCACGCAGGACATTCACTAGCTGGTCCGCACCTAAAGGCTTCTCTCTCATAATCACCATACCAAGCTTCATGCTACAGTCGATGGCGTGTATGTTGCATGTCTTGGCATGCACGATAACGGCTCTACATGTTCGGTTCGCGGTGAGCTGAGCCATTGGATGAGTTGGCCATACGGTAGTCATTCCTTCCTTCTGGGCGGCGCTGCTGATTACTGATTGTAACCTCCAGCCGGATTATGTTCCACGCTCTGCCTCAAACGGCTGGCGCTACCCACCCCTGGTTGATGCCATTTCCCATCTGTCTGTAGCCCTGGAGGCGGTATTGTAGTAAGCTCACAAACAGACGCCGGGACCCTACACTCTCACTTCCTTTCCCAGATCTTGATCTATCTCACCCCAGGCCCCCCTTCCCTCATACCTGTCCCTTGAAAACCGTCCTTTCCTCGATGAGTATACCTCACTCGCTCACCATCTCGCTCCGCAATGCTTGTCACTACACCACATTTCATCTCATCTTTACTACGACTGCTTATCATCCCACTCTTCCTCATGCTATGCGGGATTTTCTTCCTATCACGGCAGCATCATGGCTCAGCTGCCTATAATGTCCCAATACTCACTGGAAAGAACCTCACTGAAGCCAGTTCCAGTTTTGGCACACCAGTCCAGGAATTCTGGTCCGAACTCGCAACTGCCCTTTTGGAAGCACAGCCGCAGTGCGAGCCCTTGAAGCTTGACGACGACGGGTTTGAGTCAATCAAAACGTTCCTACCACTTGAACCCCACAAGAAGCACCCTGATCGGTTGGTCAACTTTACGGATACGGATGAGACTGCGTTGTTGCGAGCGCATTATGCTATGCGTACGTCTGCGCAAGAACTAGCATTGAAAGTGCCTCTTTCAAATGGCACCATGGGCATCGTGACCACTGCAAACGCCCTATACATGCCCATCTTCCTAGTGTCACTGCGTATGCTCCGGCGGACAGGGTGCAACCTACCAATGGAAGTTTTCATCGACAACTGGAGCAAGTACGACGCAACAATTTGTGACACCGTTCTCCCCTCACTGAACGCACGCTGCATTGTCCTATCGAACATCTATCAGACTGCTACAGACGCCAAACCACCTCGTCACTTCCAATACAAGGCCTTTGCTATCCTATTTTCATCTTTCCAGCATGTCCTCTTCCTCGACAGCGACGCCTTTCCTGTGGTCGATCCAGCACCTTTGTTCTCGAGCGCACCATACATAACACACGGTCTTGTCACTTGGCCCGACTTCTGGGCTCAGACCATATCCTCACATTTCTACCACATAGCCGCTATTCCCGAAGTCCCATCTCAATCAAGACTCTCTACCGAGAGCGGTCAGCTCCTGATCAACAAGGACCTACACCGTGAAACACTACTAATGATGGTATACTACAACTACTACGGTCCCGACTACTACTACATCCTCTTCAGTCAAGGCAGTCCCGGCGCCGGCGACAAAGAGACCTTTGTCCAAGCAGCCCTAGCTGTCAATCTCCCCTACTACCAAATCCGCACCACACCTGGCGCCCTAGGCCGCTTCGTCAATGGTAACTTCAAAGGGACCGGCATAGCACAAGTAGACCCTCGGCTCGACTACAAATACCTCGCTCCGATGCGCAACCACATTCACAACAAAGCCTTGTGGCAAGACGCCGATCTCGCACACCCCGATCCTGCCAAATACAGAGGACACGGTACACAAAAGGTCCCGGCCAAACCGAAAACCTTCTTCGTCCATCAAAACAACCTTAAGCTGGATCCGGCAAAGGTGCTGAACGATCCGAGGCCCTTCGACGTCGATGGCACACCGCACAGGATGTGGGGCAATAAGAAAGATATGGAGACGCAGCTTGGTTATGATGTCGAGCAGAGACTGTGGGATGTTATTACCGAAGAGGCGTGCAGGGAGGATGAGGCGAGTGATCAGTGTAGAAAACTTCGGAATTGGTATAAGGATGTTTTCGGGTAAAGTGCCGTGTTGAGATTGTTCTGCTGTAACGACGATATAGGGATGAGTAGGGATCATGGCATGATATGAGAAGTACCAATCTGCTAGTTTTCTCGGAGTATCTTCCTATACCCACGATTAGTTAGTAAGAGAAGAGAGCGTCTTCTTTTCCTTTTATTCACAACGCATAACTTAGTGCAATACCACATTGAGTTAAAACATGCATTTGCCCGATGGAACAACAAGAAAACAAAACAAAAAATAAGGATATCATAAGTGGCATAAACAACCTCATCATACACCCGTTGGTGATACGATTTCCACCAACGCCAATTGAATGTGACGTGCATAGCTCAAGCAGAATCCTCCATCTCACTCTGCAGTAAACTCTCCATGATGTCGTCTTCGGTAACCATGGTTCTCCTCCGATCATCTCTTCCAACCGTCAAAGCACTGTGCTCAGCAACAGATTGCTCTCCTTGCTCTTCGTCAGTGTCATCTTCTTCAAGCGGCATACGGGTGCCTTCTCCTTGCATACCCGCTAGCATAGTATCTTCCTCTTCCTCTTCCTCTTCCTCTTCCTCTTCCTCCTCCTCCTTCTCGTCTCCAGCATCCCCCTTAACCACCTTCTCAGCTTGACGTTGTGGCACAGGTACCTCCGTAGCATCAGCCTCCGTCTCCTCGTCCCCAGCCACGCTAGCATCAGGCGCAGCAGTCGTCTCAGGCGTAGCCGTGCGCTCACCATCTTCGTCATCAGGGACCTGCGTCGCGTTACCGACTTCGCCCAGGTGTTTGGTGAGGGTAGCTTCTAGCTTAGCCAGCGCATTGCGTTGGGTAGCATCCGTCCCGATTTTGCCCTCTACAGCCTCAGAAACCAGACTGTGCAATGTGTGTAGGGAGTCTTCGTCTACAACGCCGTCGCCGCCATCGGCTCTGCGACTACTTATCGCGCCCGAAGGAGCGATGAAGAGTTTGCTGAGTAGGGAAAGAAGGGGTTTACGCTCATCTTTGGAGCACGTGCTTGTTAAAGCGCGCTCCAGGACAGCGATTGCGAGGTAGACGTGGGGCTCCTCTGCTTCGGCGGTTGAGCTCGTTTTGCCGTCGAGACCGAGTTCAGTTGCGCCGACGACTTTGCGGCCGTCGGTCCATTCGGAGAGGTGGGCTGTGATGATGGGCCAGCCGACCATTTCGTCTACATCTTCTTCTTCGACGTTCTCGTCGCGCATGATGAGCAGCTTGGAGATGACGGGTACGGCGATCTCGCCCATGAGCTTGGCGTGCTTTAGCTTGCTGTGGCAGAAGACGGGAAGGAAGTAGCTGAGCGCTTGGCGAAGCGCGGGGTTCGCCGCCGTCTCGGGGTCAAAGTAGGTCAATGTGAAGGCTTTGAGAACTTCGGTTGTTGATAGCGGCGGCAGGATACCCAGAAGCAGCAGCTTGGAAGCAGCGGTGCAGGATATAAGACTGATACGCTTGTTGTCCGAAGTGAAAGCTTTGAGCAAAATCTTAGTGATAGGTCGGATGCGTGGGTTTGTGATAGGCTCCGCATCTTCGGTCTCGGCATCAGGGTCTGGGATGGTGGGTGTGAGGAGCTGGGGATGGGTGATGACAACGTCAGTGAGAACTTGGACGACAATCTCCTTCAATGCGTCGTGTCCTTTGGTGAAACAGTGGAAAAAGAGGTCGAGATTGTTACCCGCGAGATCCTGGTTGTCATCAATATAATTCATAGCAGATGATGGGTTCTATGACTTACTTTACTAAGGAGGGCCGCTAATCCCAGGCAGATTACACCGCGTTCACGAATCATGGCCTGATGGGCTTGTACAGCGGGGATGATCAAAGTGTTGAGAATGTTGGTGAGCGACGTATCCGATTCTAGATCGCCCTCCACATTCTGGAGCGTGCACTGAGCGATGTGCAAACACTTGGAGTACACCATAACCTCGCGAATCTGTCGTTCTTCCTTCTCTTCTTCTGTGAGATTTTCTGTGGCCTTGGCAGTCTTGGGCTTGATCAAAGGAGCATCCATGTCTACATCGGATTGAGCAGAGTGAAAGCTCTCCTCGGCGTTCTCGCCGGTCACAGTGGCATCATCGGCGTCCAAAAGCGAATCACGCACGTCAGCAATAGCCTCCACAATGAGAGCACAAAAGTCTGACTCGCCTCGGCTACCACAGACCTTTCGCAAGACCTCAATAGCGAGCTTGGTACACTCTTCAGGAAGCTGGGCCTTGGCAATGGCCTCGCGCATGATGTTGTACATCTGCCTTCGCCCCATCTCGTCTGTGTAGTCAAGCGTGTGCGCGATGTGGAGAAGTTGCTGGACGATGAAGTCTTGCTCTTCGACGTCTTCTTGAATTTCCTCGATTTCTGGGTCGTTCTCTTCCATCATGGCGACCTTGTCGACCAACTCCATCAGAGAGTTGAGTTCCCGCTGGAGGACAAAAGCGAACATGGTGACTTCGGGCATCTTATCCTCAATCATGCTCTGGACTCTATCGTCGTCTGTACTTTGGCTATAGTCATTCAGCGTGCGGGCAACAAAGGCAGTCTGTGCGTCTAAGTTGTTCCAGAACTCGTGGTCAAACGTAATGTCTCTGCGGTAGTCTGGCCGGCCGTCCCAAAACTGGCGCATAGCTTCATGGGCCATACCATCTTCCTCTCCAGACCTTGTGACGTCGATACGTTCTAGCAGCTCACATAACGCTTCCAAGTTTGGTGGTGCTACGTCACCAGGCTTTTTCTCTTCTTCAGAACGGGTGTCGCGTGAAGAAGCGCAATCCTCCAGCCAGCGTTCACGGAAAAGAGTTGCAGCAGCTTTGCGGACGATGTCGTCTCGATCCCGGAGACCCCATCGGATCAACTTCTCTCGTTCAACCAGGGACATATGCCGGAAGTCGCCCAAAGCTGGCAGAATCTTGCCATAAACTAGCCTCCGAGTAGTCGCATCCATATCGCGGGCTCGCTCCAGAATGTATCGAAGGGTAGATGGCCAAAGCGGCAAATTTAAAAGCACAGCACGTCGTACTTCGGCACTCGGATCATTGATCATAATGTCCAGAAGCTTATCTAGGATACCGCCGGCGGCTTCGTCGTCACTGTCTTCATCTTCTTGTTCATCGTCGTCGTTGCCAGCAAGGCGACCTAGGCCGAGGATGGCTTGAACGCGCACTGACGGCTCCTTGTCCCGTAGCCGCTTCAAGAAACCCAATCGTATCAAGTTGAAGATGTCGTCATCGATGGTGGTGAGACTATTTACGATATGTGCGACTGTTTGTGTAGCGCGGAATCGGATTATCTTATCTTTGGCTGTCAAAAAGGCGAGCATGGTTGTCAGAATGTTCGATGTAAGTCGGCTAGTGGGCGTCTCGTGGAAGGCAGTTGCCTCCTCTTCGGATTCGGCGGCAAAGATTTGCTGATCTACATTTGATGAGCGTCTCCTTCCTGTGACGAGGCAGTGTGTAACCAACCTTTCTCCGACGCGTGCTTCAAGAAAATGCCCAAGAAACGTATTACTCTATCACCCACCGGCTCACTCTTCTTAACGCACATGATTCTGAGCACGCATCTTACAACCTCAGTGTTAAATTCCTCCTCATCAAAGTCTTCCTGTTCCTCCCCCTTTCTCTTCCCGCCCTTTTTGCCTGTGTCTGGTGGCTCGAAACAGCATGCTTCTTGGATCTTCCTCAAGTTGACTACCAACTTCCTTTGCGTGGCGGTCGTCTTCTGTGCGTCGCTAAAAACCTGTGCGATTTGCGTGCGGAGTGCTGTTACAGGACCCTCGTCGGGTATTTGGACTGCGTTTGCGGACTGCCTTGCAGAAGATGCGCGTGTTGCCTTGGTAGTACCGCCGCTGGTTTTGCGGGTGGTTGAGGTGGCGGATCCGCGCGGTGCACGCGTTGAAGGGCGTCCAGGCATGGTTTGCTGTATTGTCAGTAGAATGTATAGTCGTCTAGATCGGCCATGGATTGGCGATAGACCGTCGGTGTTGTTGTTTACGCACCCCCGCGGCAACGACTCGTAGGTGCAGGGTTCCGTGAGCAGGGGTCCAACCGCGTGCGACATCGGGCGAAAGCGCGTTGATTCGCCGACCAGCCGATGGCATCATCGCGAATCTTGAACTTCAACTTTTCCGTCTCCCAACTTGGTGTGGCGTTTTTACAGTTCCAACAATGTTCAGGACAGCAGTGCGAGGCTTCGCGACTTCCGCACGGCGGGGCGCAGAGGGAATTGGCTCGATAGAAGCTGCTCAGCTGACGGCCATCAACATCTCCAAAGCCCAAGGTATTGGTCAGCGGGGCTTCCTTGATGGTAACATATACTCCTTATAGACAGAAAAATCACCGTACTAACAATCGCTATTAGCAATTGGCAAGACTCCTCTCATCCGCCTGAAGAAGCTCTCCGAAGAAACCGGCTGCAACGTCCTCGGAAAAGCCGAATTCCAGAACCCAGGCGGCTCCGTCAAGGACCGCGCCGCTCTCTTCGTCGTCGAGAATGCCGAGCGCCAGGGTCTTCTAAAGCCCGGCGGTACCGTCATCGAAGGCACAGCCGGAAACACTGGAATCGGTCTTGCGCACGTCTGCCGCTCAAAGGGCTACCAATTGGTCATCTACATGCCCAATACTCAGTCGCAGGGCAAGATCGATCTGTTGAGATTACTGGGCGCTGAAGTCTACCCAGTCCCAGCCGTGGCCTTTGATAACCCTGAAAATTACAACCACCAGGCGAAGCGTCATGCAGACCGTCTTGACAACGCAGTGTGGACGAACCAATTCGACAACGTGGCGAACCGACAGGCACACATTGAGACGACAGGACCAGAAATCTGGGCACAGACCGGAGGAACGCTCGACGCCTTTACCTGTGCTACTGGTACAGGAGGCAGTCTGGCGGGTGTAACAAGGTATCTCAAGGAGAAGAGCGATGGAAGGGTTAAGAGCTTTTTGGCAGACCCCCCAGGATCGGTCCTACACTCCTACATTCAAAGTGGCGGCAAGCTCACGGAACGGGCTGGCGGCTCCATCACAGAGGGTATCGGTCAAGGTCGCGTAACTGAGAATCTGAAGCCGGACCTCCATCTCATCGACGACTCTGTACACATCAGCGATGAGAAGACAATCGAGATGGTATATAGGTGTCTGGATGAGGAGGGTCTTTACCTGGGTGCCAGCTCGTGTCTCAACGTTGTTGCGGCCAAGGAAGTAGCTGAGAAAATGGGCAAGGGATCAACAGTTGTTACACTGCTGTGCGATGGTGCATATCGATATGCGGATCGTTTGTTTTCCAAAAAGTGGCTGGAGCAGAAGAAGCTGTACGATGCGATTCCCGAGCGCTTACGCAGGTACATTGTACTGGAGTAGATTAACAGAAACATCTAAAATGCAAACATTGCAAGTGTGCAACAGTCACTTGCACAATTGTTCCAAAGACCATCCTCTATCCGTACTTCTACATCTACAACTACGTCCTCTTATCTACGTCCTCTTGTCTACGTATTTATACCAAAATTACAGGCTTAGATCATCGGTGCGCCACTAGCGAAACCATTCACAACAGCTGTCATGAGCTGATTTGCAATCGCAGTCTTGGGCGGCAATCTCAGTCCACCTTCCTTGTACTCTGGCCCAGCATCTTCTCCAAGCCCGCTAGTCCCCACGCGCAACGCCTCCCGCACTTCGTCAGCGGTAAACCACTTCGCATCCTCCAACTCGGCATCATGTCCCAGATGGATCGTCTCTCCGTCGGGGATCGCCTGGCCCACAGCACCAATCATAAGGTTAGCAGGATACGGCCAGGGCTGCGTGGAATGGATAACAACTCGCCCGAGATGAATACCCGATTCTTCCCAGACTTCGCGACGAACAGCTTCCTCGACGCTCTCTGCTGGCTCGAGGAAACCGGCGAGCGTGGAATACCAGTATGGTGGCCAGCGCTTCTGCCGTCCTAGCAGAATCTTTTTACCGTCGGCAGATACTACGGCCATGATGACGGTGGGGTCGGTGCGCGGGAAGCAGAGGTTGGAGATACCTGTGCGGGTTGCGCAGGATGGGCGCTCGCCTTGGTTGACTTCAGACGCAATGTCTTTTGGTGGGCAGGTACGTTTGAAGCCGGCGTGTACGGAAAGGGTCTTGTAGCCACAGGAGGCGCAGAAGGGATTTCGGGCGTTCCAGTCGAGGAGATGACGGGCTTCGGCGTAGATGGCAGCTGTAAGATTGTTAGTTGCAATGATACTGTACATGTTACGGCCGCGGAATGTTTGGGATAAATGGTAACGTACCTTCCTCAGCTGGTAGACTCAAATGCATTCTTCCCTTACTGAACTCCAATCCTTGACCCTTCAACTTCTCTATCAATTGCTCCGCCGTGTCTATTACGCTCTCCTTGGGTGTGACGTCTATAGCGAACCAAGGTTGGCCTTTGTAATGCTCTTTGTATTGGAAACTATCCTTCTTCTCGTCCAGACCCAGAAATATTATCTGCGGAACATACAGACTCGAATTATATTGAGCGATGACATCCTCTTCAGACTTCTCGAACGGATTCTCGCCGATGATAGGCTTTACATCTGAAAAGCTACAGCGCGCGAGCTCAGTACCGGTCTTGACCAGAGGTTCGAGTTTGTTGAAGAGGAGGAATGTGGTGGAAGGATGGTGGAGGGCAGAAGATAGGAATTGGTGGTCAGGACGAAGGAAGCCGACGCGGTTTAATGGGGAACCTGCATGTCGATTGTCAACGATAAGGATCCAAGACGTGCACATGCCGACTTGGGTGGCGTACCAGAGAAGTAATTGGAAACCTCTTTTCCAAACCTACGGCTCAGCATCGAATCAACTCCTGGGTGCGCGGGCTCAGGGAGCTCGGGCTGCGGTGGCATTGTCCAAAAGCTACGTCGCGAATACTATGACGTCTTCGCTCGGTCTTCAGCGGCCAGTGTGTATAACTGGTATAAGTCTTCAAACGTGAACGTCAGACTGTGCACGCGGGAAGAATGAAGAAGTTGTAGATATCGGCAAAAAATTGAAGGAGCACAGCGGACGACCGACGTACAGCACTCTACTTGCCTTCCTCCGCCCCACGGAGGGGTGCCGCTAATCGGCAGTGCATTACAAACCACGAGCATGGTTCCGAGGCCTCGGTTCACGTTCCGAAGCTTATCGATTAGTTTGTTCGGACTTCTGGCAACAACACCAGCGACAGTAAGGTACGCGTCGATGGAAGTAAGACGACAGCCATGAGCCAATTCTACGTAAGTCTGGGGGCACTCGGCCTCTTCCTACAATTATGTGTCGGGCTATGGCTTTTGCGACTAACATTGTGCTCAAACAGTTTGGCGACGACTCGCGCTCCGGGTCCAGTGACGACGACGAAGACAACATCTCCACTCTGCCTTTTGCGACACCCCTCCGCCGTGCCGATTTCCTTGCCCCGGACTTCTCTCCCGCAAGTTATCTCTCCACGCTCCACAATCGCCACCAAACACTCGAGGACCTGCGCTCAGAATTACGCTCGCGCTCCCAACTCCTCTCCAAAGAGCTTCTCGACCTTGTCAATTCGAATTACCAGGACTTCTTGAACCTAGGAAACAGCCTCAATGGCGGCGAGGAAAAGGTAGAGGAGGTCAGAGTGGGGTTGTTGGGGTTTAGAAAAGAAGTCGATGGCTTAATGGGCGTGGTGGGCAAAAGGGAGGAAGAGGTGGGCGAGTTACTAGAGGAGAAGCGGGAAGTTAGACGTAAAATTGAAGTGGGCAGACGGCTGATCGAATATGATGCGAGGCTCAAGGAGTTAGAAACTGAGCTCATGATCGAAAGGACGGGGCAGGAGCCTATTGTACCTAGGGAAGAAGTCTCGGATAGCGATGAGGATGAAGATGAAGATGAGGAGGGAGAGGGCTACAGTGTATCGGTTGCGAAGCTCAGACGAAATGTAGTGCAATATCGACTGGTGCTAGGACTGGAAAAAGAGCTGAGTGAGCATCCTTTCGTTGCAGCGCAGACTGCGAGGATAGCGAAAGTGCGCAGTACCTTGTTGATGGATTTGGGTACTGCACTGCAGCAGGCGAAGGCTGCCGGAGCAGATGGGTCAGGACGTGTCATGAAGATCATGAAGATATACGGAGATATGGAGGAATCGGGAGAAGCGGTCCAGGTCCTGAACATGTTGAAGTCATCATAATGAGAAACTCGACACCAGCATAGCGCCGGCTTTCGGTATGGTACATTGCTCATACACCCCAAAAGCTACATTTACAAAGGCCCGCTCAATTCCTTCGGCGCTATCGAATCTGGCCCCTTGAAGTCCCCGCTCAGCGTGAAGCCGGGTGAATTTGTTGAGCTGAGCACAACCTCGTGAATCTCTTTATTGATTCGATCACTCATCTGCGCCATGTCCTTCCTCAGCGCGTCCATGAATGCCTTAACATTCCTCTGCATCTCTTCTGGTGTGAATCCCAACTGTCCAACTGCCATGCGAATCACACCTAGACGTTCCCTGTATTCGCTCCCGCCCACCATATTCCTCACACTAGTTCCCACTTGCGTGACCACTGTGCCCGTCTTCGTGCTCGGCATCAAGCCTTTAGGACCTAGTACTCGTCCCAACCCCGCCTTGTTCATCTTCTGTAGACTGTCGATATGGCATATACACCTGTCGAATTCGATGATGCCCTCCTTGATCTGGTTGAAAATGTCGTCCTCGCCAACAAGCGTGGCGCCCGCAGCGCGAGCTTCAGCAGCCGCTTTTGAGTCCGGAGCTGCGATGACGCAGATTCGTATGTCGGTCTTGACGGGGTGCGGAAGACGTAAGCGGTTTCGTACTACAGGTCCGTTTTTGAGTGTGCGGAGGCGAACATGCACCTCGTACTTTGATGAGGATGGGTTGCGGCCTACTTCGAAAGCGCGGATATATCTGCTCTACAATCAGCACTTGTCTCTACTGAAAACCCCATAAAAAGAACGGGGTTTGAAACTTACTGCATCGCATCAATCAGTGAAAATTGATCTGCCCTCTTCAAGTCATATTGCAGAAACGTGTTCCGCGCCTTCTTCTTTTTCTTGGGCTGTGCTTTGGTGGTTGCGCATCGTATCGTCTGGTAGGGTATCGAGGCAATGCGCGGGATTTCAGGTCTCGTGACCACAATTGAGGAGGTGCTCAGCCGGCTCAAAGGAGCTATTAACGATCGTGGGTATGCCATTGGGGCTTTGAAGACGTCGACGGTGGCTACGATGATGCCAAAAGTTCGGTCGGAGATTCGGGAATGCCAAGACAAAATCGCGCTAGCTAATTGTCACCCACACTTCTGTGGCCGTCAAGTCGACATCTCCATGAGAGTCAGCTCGTATATCACTGGCGTATGTTGCTTTGTGTATACTGAAAATATCCTGAGTGCCAAGGTCGAGAGGTCATTATTCGCATCAAGCTGTCGACGTGGTCATGATCTCCTAGATCTGAGTGATGAAGCGGCAAAACGCATCGTACCCTCATGGGTCAAGATACACCTGAACTGGAAGTTTTCAAGTCTCGAAGAGATTGGACAACGAGAGGTACGGCTCCCGCGGCTATTCTTGGCGCGATGAAGTCACTCGAGCCTACTCAGGCCGTAGCATCAGCCGAAGAATCGTCAGCCGTCATCGTATCATTTTGGCAGCACAAGAGCCTTGCACCATAAGTGAAGCGACTCAGGAATGAGTTCAAGATACGCATGAAAGCATTTATACTATGATTTGAGCCACATTGTCTTATTGGAACGGTAAAAGCATTGGTTATGGCCCTGGGATCTACACACAGACGCAGTCTTGCTTTACCTACAAGACACAGGCTAAGCTATAGGGCGTGCATGCTCAAAATACTGGAATACCGATAACCTTGGGTCTGCGGAAAGACAAGTCCACATGTAATGCGCTATATCACCACGCTTTACCGCTTAAGATGCTTACCGAGCTTCACGAACGCCGATTGGATCATTCGCACAGTCCGTTCCGATATATCTGCTTTGCGCCTGGAGACAATATATATCGCTATCCGGTACCGTAATGTACTGATCCCAACACCAAAGCATTATTCGAATAACAAACAACTTCTACCATTATGAACCCGACATTGTTTACGCCAAAGCTGAAGTTGACGCTCATCGAGACAGCGGAGAAAGGAAGCCAGGAACTTGAGTGGCTACACGAATTGCGCAGTGATGAGAAAGCTACGTTGTGGAGGTGAGTCTTCATCTTAATTTCCTACATCTGGTCATCACCTTCTCTCGACTAGGGAAGCAAAGGATACGGTGACCACAATCTGTACCAACCTTCTACAGCATAGCTGGCCGTTCAAAGACCGCGGAAGAAACAGAAAAGGTCATGAAAAGCGCTCTGCCAATCGTAACCGGTGAGGGCGAAGCCAAATCGTACCGAATCATTTATGCCATCCACGAGTTGCTGGAACATCACAGCGACCCAACAAGCCGGGAGGACACCCCAGCGCGGTTCATCGGAATAGTTACACTGCGCTCTCTCGGGCCTGAAAACCTTGTTCTGCCAGGCCACCTCTTCCCTGACTCTATCCTTAAACCCGACTGTCTGACAATGGAGCTTGGATATCAGTTCCTACCTGCGGCATGGGGCAAAGGCTATGCAACCGCCGCTGTGACCGCCTTACTCGACGCCTGTCAGAAGGAGCAAATTTTTTGGGACGCCTATAAGAAGATCTTTGTCAGAGCTATTGTAAACGGTGAGAACTTGGCTAGTCGGCGTGTAATGGCGAAAAGCGGTATGCAAGAGCTGGGTGTGTATGTTTGGCAAGGCGAAGGGCTTTGGCTTGGGGGCAGATGGAGGACTACGGACGATCTCTACATCTTCGGTAAATTTGTGAAGGAATAAGGAGATGTTGTGGATTGTATAGCGCTTCATGCGGTTCAACTGTTCGTAAAGCACTCTCGGTTGCGCTGTTGTGTGTTCATGTTAGCATTGTGTATGAATAATCGGTACAATGCAGCATTTGTCCTTGCAGTTTCTTAAGCTACGCAATGAAGGCCCTTGGAACTTTTACTAACATTCCTCCTACATACTTCCTCAATATTCCCGAGATACGCAAACTGCCGAGGACTCGGTTCACCTCCAACAGCATGCCAAACCGGAACGTAATCCGCAAAGCAATCCACCAAAACTCTCATCACGAGCAAGTCGCAGTCGGTCTCGCCAAACTTTGTACAGCGCTGGCTTCCATCAAACAAGATATCGAAACTCGTTCGTTCTTGTTGAACCTCGCTAACCACGACTCACGATACTGCTCTTACTGCTCCCCCCGCAAGGTCATGGGAGACTGTGGTACTACGTGTTCCTTGCTGAGACCTATGCGTTCACAAAGGCAAGGTTGGAGCAAAAGGCCGGCAGGAGGCGATTGGGGTGATGGGGCTAGAGCTACTGTTGCCAACTAGGACTACCCTTCTTGGAATCGGCCCGATACTCCTTGGCCGAATCTTCGACCATTTTCTACAGCCTTCGCTTTCACTCTTTCGACGTCATGTGCTTACGTATATCTCATGTATATAAACAGACATCTCTACTCTGTAGAATGATCAACGCAGTTTTCATATGCAGTTGTTGACATCTTGTCTACTGCGACATTATCAATCACCCAGCGGCTAACGTTGAATGCGGCAGCAGCAGCGCGGTGGCTCCGAAATTGGCCAGCTTTAAATGCTTCAAGGGCAAGCTGTACTCTCCCTTCGTGTTGGAGCGATAACGCGTTCGTAGGTATAGGCATTGAGAGAGAAGGTGGTGGGTAGCAGGCTTGGCATGTTTTGGCGCTCTCGGTGATAGTTTACGTTAGTAATAAAATACATTTCCTCGGCTTCCTTCTTTTCTTCAACCTCATTCTTGGCGGTCTTGTTAGTCGGACCGGTCTGGTCGGACCGGTCCTTATGTAAGCACCTGGTCTGGTCTGGTCTGAGGGTACAGACCAGACCAGACCAGACCATTCCGATCACTGGGCGGAGTGAAGCTCTCTCCCTCCATGGCGCACACTGGCTCTTAATACAATTCACGATCTCTACAACATCACATTGCCACTTTCCAGCAACAAAACCGATCTCCTACCACTTTGTCCTCCAGTTCCATCCCTTTACCCTGATTCTGACCCATACAAAACATAGAAGAGAGGCCACATAGCTCAGTCCAGTAAAGAGAGCGGCGCCCCAATATTTCTCTTTGCCAATAGCCTCCACGGCATCGAGAAGGCCTCCAGCAACTGGAATACTGATTAACACACCAAAAGCTACTACCGTGAAGCAACTTGCGTAGTATCGCCCGTACTCTTGAGTGTCGCACAGTTGGCCTAGGCATATCGGCGTCAAGCTAACGTTTGAGCCGCTGACGAAACCAAAGAGCAATACGAAAACAATCAGGAGCGCGTCGTTAGGTAGATCGGGTACAAGAATGTCTGTCAACCAAAAACACAAGACTGAAACCGTACAGAGGCTCAATGAGACGATCATGGTATTGTATCTGCCGAACCGATCGGCCAGATGGCCTGTCACAGCCCGGCCGACGCATGACGCGGCATTGAGAATGGCGAGGAGTTGGTATGCGAACGCCGCCGACCCCGCCAATGCCTCCTGATTGGGCAGATGTTGCCTGGTGATGTAGTAACTTGGCGCATATGTGACAGGTATGAAGTAGGCCAGATCCGTTAAAAGAACTCCAGCGGTCGTAGCTGCCATGGCTCCTGTTTCATCCACAAAGATTCGCGGGTCCGGCAGGGTATCTCGCCAGGTAGTTGCTACTCCTTTGCGTGGTGGAACTCTGCTTTTGCAGAATGCTACGCTAATAGCACAAAACACGAGTAGCACGAATCCAAGGATACGAATTGACCATCCCCATCCGACTTTCGGGAGGAGTGACTGTATCATCAACGGGAACAGGACACCCCCGAAACCGCCTCCTACAAATGCAATACCACTGGCGAGACCGCGACGCTCCATGAACCAGTGAGCAACGCATGCCATGGATGGTGTAAGGAGGAGGGATGAACCGATGCCTGTCAAGATGGAGTATGACAGCAGGATCTGATAGTACTCTATATTGTGATTAATATGAATA
Organism: Paradendryphiella salina; assembly: GCA_900634815.1. NCBI lineage: Eukaryota > Fungi > Ascomycota > Dothideomycetes > Pleosporales > Pleosporaceae > Paradendryphiella > Paradendryphiella salina. The sequence goes on along the minus strand of LR132299.1, from coordinate 1,576 downwards.
ATGCACAAAGAATTTCAGGAAGACCAATCCTACCTGTGCAAACGCTGAGCGAGAAAATGCCGACGAGTGTGCAGACGGTCCCCGCGATTAACAGTGTACGCGGGCCTATCGCATCGAAAGTCGGCCCGACTTGGACCCCACAGAGCCAGTTCATGAAGGCGTAGACTGAGAATAGCCAGCCAAGCGTAGAAGGAGATACTTCCGGCAAGATTGTCTCTGCAATGACCGCCGAAAACACCCCTGATGTGTTGTAGATACCGAGCGACGCTGTTAAGCCACAAAAAGCACCTAACACCACCAACCAGCCATCGCGGCCACCCTCGGGGTAGGTGACCTTGTCATCAACAGGCATTGGTTCGATCGTTGCGGCAAGGGACTGTACAAAGTCTGCGGTATAAGGCGGATGGCCTTGTTTGTCGGTGGCTGTTTCTTTTTCCTCGTTTGGCATGTGCAAGACGTCGGTTAGCGACGCGGTGGGCGTGAAGCTTGGTGCCATAGCGTGCTTCCACTTTGCTTCAACAGTCTGAGATTTGTCGAATGTCGAGTGCCGCGAAGCTATATTGTATAGATTTCGTAGTACTTTTCTAGCTTGAAGACGTTGACACTCGAAAAGAGAAGTGACGGGGGACACTTGTTCAGACCTGCTTAAAGGTTGTATTGAACCGGGCGAACAGGTTGATAAGACGACAGTCAATGCTACGGTGACTTTCAAACATTTGTCGGAAGTGCGAGCATTAAGAGGACTTTTCAGAAAGAAAGGATGTTGCGGTGAGTATTGGAGCGAACCCGAGTGAGTCGTGGTTGATATGACAACAGCGGGATTATGGTATCGTGCATTTAAAAGTGAAGAAGCGTACTCAAAGTGACTATTGACAGCAAGGGAACACATGTAGGACATGGGTATCTTAAGTTTCCTAAGTATCCCTGTCAGCGACTCTATGAACTCATATTGACCAATCAGCGTTAGGCTTTGGATCTAAGCCCAAGATCAACCAACTAGTACCATGTGTGTGCTGTACGCTTGGGACGGTCATGTTTCTGAAGTGACCAATCAGCTTCAAGCGCTTGTGCTGAAGCGTTAGTATGACGCAACTGATCAGCAGTGAGTATACTCGAAGCTGATTGGTCACTTCAGATACATGACCATCGCAAGCGTAGTCTCGCTTGTTTGCGAAGCTTAACATGTAAGCTAGGCCACCTAGTGTTCGGCCACCCTAGTGCTCGGCCACCCCACCGAAATCGCGAGCGATGCTTTTGGAGTTGAAACACTCAACCAAAACAAGTTATATTTGAAACTGGTTACACATAGAACTAAATGACGTATTGTGAGACTGCGTAGGAGCTTTTTGAGCCGCTTTTCTAGTGGTTTTCTTGGTGTTTTGGGTTGCCTGAGCTGCCGCGGCGTCCATCGCTGCTTTGACAGCTTCAACGTTGACAAAGCGCTTGTTTGGCTCTGGGTGGACGCGCTTTTTTGGTTTCTTAATCTTTAACTGATTGGCTTGGTGTTGTAGCTTTAAGTTGTCTGAATAGAGGGCGGCGTTGAGAGTATTTGCTGCTGCTACAGTGGTGACGGGCC